>ML287128.1:0-16391 GCA_005239495.1 Nicotiana undulata | reverse complement strand
GGGGGGGGGGGGGGGGGTAAAGTTTTTGGAAAGTCCCCAGTACAGTTTTGGGGAAATTGTGTATAAGCCAAACAGGTTTGAACTAAGTTCACACTTAGTTTTAACCATCGTATAATATCAATTTCAAGTTTTTGGCTCAACTTGTGTGGTTTGAGTTTCTGTCTTACTCTTAATGTTTGCATAAAAATGCTTTGATTTTCGTGTCTTTTTGAAACAAACACGATCTATAAAAGATGACCTTTTTGTGAACGACACTTAATGAAGAAGACGTCTCATAATGGTGTAAATATACGAAAAGGAAATAGGAATACAAATGTTTTTTTGAATAGTATTTTGAAGAAAGTTTTTGTATTATTTGAACTTTCGTAATACTTTACATGTGTTCGAGTATCATCTATGACTCTTTCGTAACTGTATTCTTTACAACAGATTTGAATAAATAGATGGGTATAAATTATAACCCGTGACTAAATACTGCATTTACCCTAAACATTCAGTTACATCCACAATTACGTTCTTTGTAGGTTTTTGAATCAAGCTTGCATTTTTGGCTCTTGACTTCGCTCTTACCTTTCGATTTGTTGGGTAAAGTAGACCTCAGGCTTGAATCATTAATTTTTCTAGTCTTCTTTGCCTTCCACATTATATAGTCCCCAAGTGTTTGAGCTTTGAAGTATGAAATCTCGAGCACTTGACTGTTCCTTCCTTGCGGTCCTTTTCCTGAAAAGGAAAAACATACGTTACTCGAAGGTATATAGTTTAGATGATGACTGCATAACCCTTTTAAATTTCCATCAGAAAGGTTGTAACCCTAGACCGAGAATTTAAGTTACTTCCGCGTGTCTTTTCTGGTCTAATATCATCATTTGGTATGGGTTAGCTTTTTGCCTATCATCTAAAATTGTTAGTATAATTTTAACTGTACTAAATAAAAGCATATGTAAATGATACCTAACCGTGGGTACTTCCTTTGCTTAAAAATAGTACTTCTTTAAATGAACAACATTTCAACTAGAGGGTAAGACCTTGCCATCCTTGGTTTCCAACTCATAAGCACCTTTCCCAGCAATGTCTTGACGCACTTTATAGGGTCCTTCCCAATTTGGATTTAACTTTCCTGCTCCAGCAACTTTTGTTGATTGGAAAACATTTTTAAGAACAAAGTCCCCAATTTTGAAATATCTGAGGTGAGCTTTTCTGTTGTAGTATCGCTCTATAATCTGCTTTTGTGTTGCCATGCGAATTAAAGCGGCCTCTCTCCTTTGCTCAAGTAAATCTAGATTTGTTCTTAGTTCGTCATTGTTTGAGTCTTCTGTTGCTAATGTGAATATCGTGCTTGGTTCACCAATTTCTACTGGTATTAGAGCCTCTGAACCGTACACAAGTGCGAATGGAGTTTCTCCCGTGATTGTTTTTGCTGTAGTTCTATAAGCCCATAACACTCCTGGTAGCTCTTCAAGCCAATTTCCTTTTGACTTCTCTAGTCTCTTTTTTAAATTATTGATGAAGATCTTATTTGTTGACTCAACTTGCCCATTAACCACAGGGTGATAAGGTGAGGAGGTGATACGTTTGATTTGCCAGCTTTGGAAGAATTCTGTGATTTGCGAGCCTATAAATTGCGGGCCATTATCACATACGGTCTCTTTTGGAACTCCAAAGAGACATATGATACTTCGCCAAATGAAATTCTTCACCTCTTTCTCTCGTACCTGTTTGAAAGCACCTGCTTCTACTCATTTTGAAAAATAATCTGTTAGTACAAGTAAAACTCGTACCTTTCTTTTGGCTTGTGGTAAGGGTCCTACTATATCCATTCTCCACTTCATAAATGGCCACAGGGATATAACCGGATGTAATAATTCCGCGGGTCGATGCATATTGTTAGCATAGCTTTGACATTTATCGCATTTGGCTACAAAATTTTCCGCATCTTCCTCCATTTTAGGCCAGTAGTACCCTGCTCTGATTAGAGTCTTAACTAGAGACCTTCCACCTACGTGATTTCTGCAATGTCCTTCATGCACTTCTTTCATCACATACTCAGTTTGATTAGGTCCGAGGCACCTTGCTAAAGGAGCACCAAACATTTTGCGATATAAATTGTCTCGAATCAGGCAGTACCGAGCGGCTTTCCGTCGAAGTGCTTGAGACTCTTTATTATCTTCAGGTACAATCCCATACTGCAAAAAATTTACAATTTCGTTTCTCCAATCCCAGGTTAAATTATTGAATGTTACCTCGTGTTTATCCTGGTCGAGTGTTGAATGAAGTAAATGTATTACAATAGCATTTTCTTCACTTGTTACATCTGCTACTGAAGCAAGGTTAACTAACTCATCTGCTTCTGTGTTTTCCTCTCTGGGTATTTGCACAATTTTCCACGATTGGAACTGCCTGACCAGGTCCCGTGCCTTTTTGAGATATTGCTGCATTCGAGTCTCTCTAGCGGTGTAAGTCCCCTGCATATGATTTACTACCAGTTGAGAGTCACTCTTGATCACGATTTTCTCTATAGAGACTTCTCGTGCTAGTTTCAGACCTACAATTACAGCTTCATACTCTGCATCATTGTTAGTAATAGGATAACATTTAATCGCTTGCCTTATTGTTTCACCTGAAGGTGGTATCAAGACAATTCCCAAACCGACTCCTTTGACATTAGAAGAGCCGTCAATATATAATGTCCATGTTCCTGGATTAGCTCCAGTAAAAATCTGTAATTCCTTTTCTACTTCAGGAATTATATTTGTATTAAAATCTCTGACAAAATATGCTAAAACCTTAGATTTTATTGTTGTCATATGTTGATAAACAATATCATATTTGCTTAATTCTATTGCCTACTTGGCCAATTTGCCTGACAATTCTTGTTTATGCAGAATATTTCTTAAGGGATATGAAGTTACGACAGACATTGGATGACACTGAAAATATGGTCATAATTTCCTAGCTGCCATGACTAAGGCTAAAGCTAGATTTTCTAGATGAGGGTATCTAGTTTCAGCATCCAATAAGGATTTACTTACATAATAAAATGGAGATTGCTTACCTTTGTCTTCCCTTACTAAGACTGCACTTACAACTACTTCTGCAACAACAAGATAGACGTATATTCTTTCTCCATCCCTTGACTTGGATAATAAGGGAGGATTTGATAGATAAGCCTTCAAATTTTTGAGGGCTTGTTGTCATTCTTCAGTCTATTCGAACTGATTCTGCTTCTTTAACACTGAAAAGAATTTAAAACTCTTCTCTGAAGATCTCGAAATAAATCTTCCTGAAGCTGCAATCCTACCTGTCAATCTTTGAACCTCTTTTTTTTACTTGTGAGCACATCAAGTATTTCTTCAATAGCTTTAATTTGAGCAGGGTTTACTTCAATGCCTCTATTTCAATGCCAAAGGCGCATTTCTTTGGATTTAGTTTCATAATATACCTGCAGAGGATCTCGAATGTTGTTGAAATATGTTAGAAATGGTCTTTGGCTTGTGTTGACTTGACCAACATATCATCGATCTATACTTCCATTGTCTTCCCCAGATGTTCTTGGAACATCTTGGTCACCAATCTTTGGTACGTGGCTCTAGCATTTTTCAAGCCAAAGGTCATGACTTTGTAACAATAAGTCCCCCTGTTTGTAATAAAGGAAGTTTTTTTCTCGTCCGAGGGGTCAATTTTTATCTGATTATAACTAGAATATGCATCTAGAAAGCTTAATAATCCGTGACCTGCGATAACATCAATCATTTGATCGTATGCGCTAAAGGAATGAATCCTTTGGACATGCTTTGTTTAAATCAATGTAATCTACACAAACTCTCCATTGACACTGATTTAAACAACTCCGATATGAATTCTTCGTTCTGTCCTTTGCTCGAATAATGGAACAACTTCGAGTTCCCCAGTTGTTGTTTTTATGTTTTCATTATCTTCTTGCTCCTAAATAACATCTGGCCTGGAGTCCACATCCATTTGTTTTGATGCAACCTCTGTTGAGGTTTGATTTACCGTATCTTTATCATTTGCACTGCATATGTTTGAGCTGCTCCCGCGTCTTTTAGTTCTATTTTCTCATCTCTTTGACTCGAGTGTATCACTGAGTTGATATTCCTTGAAATTTGTTGATCTCCTCGAATCTGCTGAATACCCCATTTGCAAGGGAATTTGATAACCTGATGTAGTGTGGACGGTACAACGTCCATGTCATGAATCCATGGCCTTCACATAATTACATTATAGGTTATATCCTTATCAATGACTTGAAATTTTGTTTCTTTGATGACCCATTCTGCGTAAGTGCTTAACTGAATTTCCCCTTTTGTAATGACAGTAGAGTTATCGAATCCAGATACGGAACGCGCTTTTGGTAATGCACGATCTCCCATCAACATCTCTTCCACGACTCTTAAGAGAATAATATTCACTGAGCTACCTGGATCAATCAAGACTCGTTTCACATTAGTGTCATGTATAAGTATAGATATTACCAGAGCATCGGTGTGAGGAACCAGTAACCCATCAACATCTGCATTGTGAAATGTTATGCTATCATCTTCCAAGGTTTCACGAGTTCGCTTCCCATGAGTTATTGTAAACTTTGTCGTCTTTCTTGCTGCAGTATAGGTTATGAAATTAACCTCTTCTCCGCCATTTATCACATTTACTGTTCTCTTTAGAGATGGTGGTTTTGGGGGCTCCTGTCTGTTTTTCATATATTCCTACTTGCCTTTTTCACTAAACAACTCTGTTAGATAGACCTGTTTCAATTAATGTTCTACCTCACCTTGTAATAATCTGCAGTATGATGTTCTGTGCCCCTGATCATTGTGGAATTCACACCAGAAGTCTGGGTTCCTTCTGTTTGGATTCGATCTCATCTATTTGGGCCATCGAACTTTATCTCCCATGTTTCTCAGAACAACAATTAGCTCGGAAGTACTTACTTATGAAGTTATAGTCTCCAATTCTCGCATTTGTATTATTACCTCTGTTACGTTCATCTCGATATTTTCTGAATCTTGATGATGATGAACTTGATATTTGATGGTCTGTGACCAGGCCGTGCATTTTCAAATTTGGGACGAGCTTCCCGTCCCGAAAGTCCCATATATGGCTCGTACCTATTTTTACCAGTTCTCTTTTTTGATTCTGATCACCTTGAACTCGTTCTTTCTTCTGCCCTAGATTGAGCTATGGTATCCTCTTCGATTCGTAATTTGGTACTTTACCTGTTATAAACATCATTCCACGTCGTAGCTGGGAATTCTCGTAATCTCTCTTTGAGCCTCCTCGTTGCTTCAGAGCTTTTCTCGTTCAAATTTCTCGCAAATGCCATAGCTGCCCAGTTGTCAGGTACTCTAGGTAAAAACATCCTTTCTCGTTGGAATCTGTCTACCAATTCTCAAAGAAACTCTATATCTACACGTTTTACCTTGAATATGTCTTCCATTCTCTTTTCTACTTTTTGTGCACCCGAATGTGCTTTTATGAACGAGTCTGCAAGCTCAGCAAAAGAGTCAATAGAGTTTTCAGGTAATAGATAATACCACATTAGTGCTCCTTTGGTAAGAGTCTCCTATACTTTTTGACCAACACGGTTCGATCTCCTGCTTGGTTAAGTCATTGCCTTTTACTCCAGTGTTGAATGCAGTGACATGGTCGCGTGGATCAGTTGTCCCATCATATTTTGGTATATTAGGCATTTTAAATTTTTTGGGAATCTGTAAAGGTGCATCACTTGGCTTCCATGGTTGTTGAGAATATTTGTCAATATCAATCCCTTTGATGACAGGTGGTACGTCAGGTATTTGATAAATACGGTAGTTTTATTCCTTCACATGTTTCTGCAAGGTTAGTATTAAAGATTGCAAATCGGAATTACTAGTCATACCTGGTCTCCCTTCGAGTGATTTGTTAGGAGTGCCATCACTTCCAGAATTAGCCAGTCCTGAGTGTGGATTTTCCATAGTTGCAATATTATTTGGAGGAGGTGTTGGCGGTATAGTTGGTAGCCCCTTCACGAAAGCCCGGAGAGCTTCATTTTCATATTCATCAACTATTTGCTTCAGAGCGTCTTTCTCTCCTGTTTGGTCATTCCCGATCTCTATCAGAGACCAGGACATGCACGAGAACTCAAAATAATCGGAAGCTCTTATCAAAGGATTTTACCTCTGCTGGACCTAAAGCCTTAAAATCAGAACCTTAAAGGTAAAGGTCAGGCGCTACTTCCTTGGTGAAGTATCTCATTCCACAAAATTTTGAACAAATCTCTCGTGCTTAACTGGTCATTGTTTTGAGTTGTGGATCTTTCCGGGGTTGGTTCCCTTGAACTATGTGGGGTTCCTTGAGGCGATGGAACTGGAGTTCCTATTGCCTGTTGGTTGTTGTCGTTGACGTTTGACATGATTCAGTAAGAACAATTTGGAAAGTAAGAAAGGATTATCAGATTCCCGATAACGGAACCAATTTGTTTAACCAAAGAATCAAATTCTTAGTCAAAGCTTATTTTAAGAAGTACTCGGGCTACTGGTAATCAAGAAAATTAGCTAAAATAATGAAGGAAATTAGAACTTAGAATAGAAAGGAAAATAGTAGGGAGCTCAAGAATATAAAGTATATTCCAATAGTGATCAGAACGTTTCCATACAAATAATATTTCTTTCCCTTTTATAGGGAGCTTCAAGTACAACGTCTACTCCTCTTTATGATTGAGCATTAATGAGTATTTATATCATTAATGGAACATTATAATAGGTAATCATAACTGTTTCGTGAAGATTCTGTAACGTTTGAACTCATTGATTGAAGATCTATGAATCTGCCTTCTTTTCTGCCCTGGTTCATTTTGACTGTGTCTCTTCAACTCCTTGAATTAATTCGAGTGCCCGTTTCTAGTCATCTCGTGGGTGTTTAGCTCGTATCTACTTAGTTCGTATCTCTTTCTAAGTTTTCCTCCAGCTGTCGTTCTTCCATTGATCCACATGGCTTTCCATGTCAACCACTTGATTAATTCCACGTGTAATATTTATTTTTAATAATTCAGACACCCCTTTCTTCAATGTGTCTCCGCCACTGGTTCCACATTAGTGAAATATTTACAAATTTCAGGAAAATTTTCCTATAATTAGCGGCCCTGGTTCACACCAGGCGGTACGTGCAATTTAAATTCAGCTCATGTTCTAATGCATATTTTTGTGATTTAAGTAGTTTTCATTTATATTACTTTCTGATGTATAAATCTCGTTTGTCGGATTCAATTTGTTACTAATCTCTAACGATCATTCCTAAAAATTCGTTATCTTTTTATTAATACATCTGTGTTACGTCTCATTTGTCATATGCATTTTTCAACTTACACTTCTCTTAGAATTTTAAACCAAAAGATTACATATTTTTGTCATAGATTCTAAATATATTTCACAGCGGAATAGAAAAAAAGAAGGCAACAAAATTTTCCTGCAAAAAGAAAATGGTTACAAAATTTTATAGTTCCATTTAGTTGCTCTTTAGCGTGAAAAGCAACTCTTGAAACTAGATAAGGAAAAGCCCGTATACGGGCCTAACATTGTAATTTTATAAAAATTATTGTTTGTTGGTGTTTAGTTAATTTTTTTGATAAATAAATAATAATTATTATATCCGGTTAATCATGGATAGAGAATGATACTGAGGTTCACAGTTTACAATTAATTTTTTAATAATTTACATAAAATTAAACTAAATTATAACTTATTAAGTTGCTCCAATTAACATAAAAAAGATTTTGTGCTATAGGACTCATTTTAACCTCCAGTTGATGTCAAACATAAACATCAAATTGAAATTTTGATATCAATGATATTAGGAAAAATACATAAGTTACTCCCTGGATTATGCATGAAATCCCTGTTACACACTTTCTGAGCACGAAAATTATCTTACACACTTAATCTTTTCAGCGTGTGTCTGATACACACCTCTTTTTTTACCAGTTTAAAAAAATATGTGGAATGTCACGCACCAATAAGACCATAACACATGTCATTATTATTTTTTTAAGAGAAAATAGTTAAAATTACTCTTATACCCCTAATTTAAAAAAAAAATTCCCTGACATCTCCATCTTCTTTTGCCTTTCGCCGCAGTTAACACCACCGAGGAAAAGTCATTACCATTGCTTATTAACCTTCATGCATATTCAATTTTTATAACAAACCCAAGGCCAAGAATGAAAGAGATGAAACTAAAATTGCAAATCCTCTGTTCCCCATTGTCCTCCTCCGTTTTCAGATCTCATACCACAATTAAGCCAAGCAAATCAAAGTTCGTTTTTTTATTTTCATGAATTAAACAACTTTAGTGTGAATAAAATCTCAAATCTTCCCTTATATGACAGAAACTGAGTTGGTGATTTTATCATTTCAATCAATTCTTATGAAATTGTAACGACCCGACCGGTCATTTTGAGTGCTAGCGCGTCGTTCCACAGTTTGAGGCCACGAGCAGCTTCATTTCAGGTATTATGACTTGTACGCATGGTCGGAATTGAAATTCGGGAAGTTTAGGTGGATTTGGAAAGAGAATTCTCATTTCAGAAACCTTAAGTTGAAAGAATTGACTAAGATTGGATTTTTGAGTAAACGACCTGGAATCGTGATTTGAAGGTTCCAGCAGGTTTGTATGATGATTTCGGACTTGGGCGTATGTTCGGATCGGGTTTTGGATGACCCGAGAGTATTTCAGCGCCTATTGTGGAAGTTAGCATTTTAGAAGAATTTCATAAATTTGGTTTGATGTGAATTTCAATGCTATCGATGTCCGTTGGGGATTTCGAGTATGAGAATAGATCCGTATGGTGATTTTGGTATTGGGAGCGCGATCGAAAGTGGATTTGGAGGTCCGTAGGTCATTTTGGAGTCATTTGACGAATGTTAGAAATTTGAAGGTTTTTGAGAAGTTTGACCGAGAGTTTGACTTTTTGATATCGGGGTCGGAATCTGATTTTGAAAATTGGAACAGCTCCATTATTTCATTTATGACTCGTGTGAAAAATTTGAAGTCATTCCGTATTGATTTGATATGTTTCGGCGCAAAATATAGAAGTTGAAAGATTTAAAAACTCATAATTCGATTCGATGCGCGATTCGTAGTTTTGATGTTGTTTGATGTGATTTAAGTCCTCGATCAAGTCCGTGTTATGTTACGAGACTTATTGGTATATTCAGAAAAGGTCCCGAGTTGCTCGTATGAGTTTCGGATCGTTTGGCACATTGTTGAAGTTGCTGAAATTTTGCAGAAAAGCAGCAACTGGTGCAATCGCGGAGCTGCATTTGGAAGCTTATATCTAGAAATTTATAAGAAATCGGAAAATGTGTAAAACATAAAAATTGTATCCCTTGTATTCTAGTTTTCAGAAAGTTAAACCATTCATCAGTTGGATATTTTATCAGAATGTTATGATCGATTGAAGATGGCTGGTGAAGCAGTTTCGACAGAATTTTCTGATGCGTGGAGCCAATTTTGGAAGGTCATATCTAGGAATATATAAAGCGTTATATGGTGTACAACCTATCAAATGAAAGAGCGTTGAGTCTAGTTTCTAAATCTTTAAACCGTTTGTCGTTTGAATATTTCTACAAGGAGTTATGGGTGTTTTAATAAAATGTGTACATTAGGGAAAAATTGTAATAGGATGTACAACCTGCATAGTGCAAGGTACAACTCGATGAAGCACCTGGGCAGGTTGTTTTAAAAACGAGTTTTGACCCATTTCTTTCATTTGGCTTGGACGATTTTGGAGAGCTCAAGGAGGGATTTTCACCAAGCAACACTAGGTAAGTAATTTCTTCCTATTTTTGAGTTAAATATGTGATTTTTGGGATTTAGACATGGAAAATTAGTATAAATTTTGGATTTTTGGGGAAGACCTAGAATTTGGAATTTTGGACTTTTACCATGAATTTGAGCATGAAAATTAGGGTAAATTGTATATTTGATTTAGTAAAGCTATGGGTAGAATCTTCGAGAAATTTCGGAATCCAGGCACGTGGGCCCGAGGGCATTTTGGTCAACTTTTCGAGCGGAGTTGGGAACTTATATAATTTGAATTTTTACAAGTATTAGAGTAAATTTTTATTGGTTTGCCCGTTATTTGAATAGTTTTGGGGCGTTGTGCATCAATTGGAGTCGTCGGAAGGGCTTGGAAGCCGGTTATGGAATTTCAGAGCGAGGTAAGTCTCCTTTCTAACTTTGTGAGGGGGAATTGTCCCCATAGGTGAACTAATTAAATATATCTGCTACTATTTGTGGGGGATACGTACGCATGAGGTGACGGGAGTCCGTGCGTAGCTACTATTATGCTTGTCCAGGTAGTTTAGGACCCAAAAACATGTTTTATTTGTCATATTTGTAACCTTATTGAAGAAATTTAAAATGATTAGATTATTACCGAATTTGATAAATGAATTTCTGGAAAAGACTTAAATACTACATTAGTAACTATTAAAGAGAACTTTGTCATTTATTGGTAATTTCTTTTCCTGATATAGTCGGGGTGGACTGTTTGGATGTGTATGCGTATGTGTGACCGCTTCGCAATATATATTCCGCGAGCGGAGTGATTCCTTCCACTACTCGCATGGGAGCGGGACGTATGCCACGACGGAATAGATGCATCTATGGTTCGAGTCATTCGACCCTTTGGCAGTGCATATTTTATTATTGTTGGTTCGGGCCGTTCGACCCTCGGCAATTCATGCGCATGATATATACATATTATATACCATTTGTGACTTGAACTGTCAAATTGTCTTAATGATTTAAATTGTCAACTGAAATGACGAAGATTTAAAGTGTTAAATGTGAAAGGAGTTGATATTTCTTATCCCTGATTTAATAAATTGCCTATGATATTCATGCTTAGTGTCCCACTCGATTATGTTAAATTGACCTCTAGCAAGTGTCAAATTCGACCTCTCATCACTACCTCTGTGTGGTTAGGCGGGATACTTACTAAGTACACGTTGTTTTTGTACTCATGCTACACTTGCTATGCATTTTTGTTGCACAGGTATATTCGTAGCTAGTGGCTCTGCTTGACACAACGATGTGGCTGACTTGGAGACTTAGACGGGCTGCATCATCCGGAGGCGATCCGTAGCCGACAAAGTCTCCCTCAGATGTATTTACTTTTATTTAAATTCCTTGTCCAATTGTATTCCGGACAAGCATTGTGGTATCTGTATAATTCTTAGAAATTTGTTCATGCACTTATGACACCGGGCTCTGGGATGTGTTGGGATTTAATTTATTAAACTGGATTGTTTATCTGTCGTATTTATTTAACGAAGATTTATTCACTTGTTATGCAATGAAATGAAAGGTAACGATTTCAAAATGTTAAAAATAGGAATATAATTCGCCATTTAATGATTGGCTTGCCTGACAACAGTGTTCGGCACCATCACGACCTTATGGATTTTTGGTCGTGACAACGTTGTATCAGAGCACTAGGTTCTCTTAGGTTTTATGAGCCATGATCAAGTCTAGTAGAGTCTTGCGAATCGGTACGGAGACGTCTGTACTTATCTTCGAGAGGCTACAAGGTTGTAGGAGTACTTCCTCTCTTGATTCCTCATTGTGCGATTCGATTCCTTTGAGGCTTATGCCTACATTTCTTCTTATTCAATCTTACGCGCCGCGAAGTGCTTGCTATAAATTGGGAGTTAAGGAGTTGTAATGGTACTTTAGATATAGTGGGGGATTTACCTCCCTGCATAGTTGGGTTGGGCTATTGTCTTTGCCTTGCGGAAGGATATTCTGTCATTTCAGCTTGGTGGCTGCACTTCTAAGAGCTTTGAGGCTATGCGCAGATTGTTATGATGCTCATGAATGGTTATCGCACAGTAATTGATGTGATGGTAGGATTCTTGACCATATGTCAGGGTAGTGAATGACTTGAAAAGAGGTTTACTCAGAGCACGATTCAGAGATTAGGTATTTCATTTCCGGCGGAGGAAAGGCAATCAGATTGTAAGTGTTCAAGTTTGGGTTGATAGAGTAACGAGACTGGGTGTTTTCAAGTGTGGTGGAATTTTCATCTGTGATGTGGTGTCGTCGTCCTCGATTGAATGTGTTAAGTTCCCCGGTGTTATGATCTTCTACAATTCTCCTTTAGGGTAGGATATTGTGAGATAGTATTGGAGAAGCGGGTGTCAGAGATCGAGGGGTGCGGTGGTCCAAGATTGAATGGGTATTTATAATGCTGACAGCTCGAGAAGGAGGATCTTCGGAAGGGGTTGAAGTTAATAACAATCTATCGGTTCAAGTGCTACATAGATAGATATTTATCTAAGGCAACAACTGGGCAGCAAAGGATGCGGAAGGACATGTGGGAAGTGTCAGGCGGTGGTTAAATTTCTAAAAGGCAAGGTGTAAGAAAAGGGAGTCAGATAGTTGCTTAAAGGAATGAGTTTAATTAAAGTGGGAGAGTGGCAGCGTAGCATATGGGTTCTGTAGTAGGATAGCTGCACACTTTGAGGAAACGTTTAGAGTGATTTGAGGATTTTAGTGGATGGTGATTGGGCCCACGAGATTAAATTGAAATGTTGGTTATCACAGCGGAAGATTGGATTCAACAGAGCGGAGTCGTTAGGGATGAAGAAGGATGCAATATGGCGGTGAATTTGAAGATATTGTCGCGCATTTAGTTGATGTCCATAAGGAGTGAACGAACTAGTACAATTGGTGAATGAAAACGGGCTCAAGATGGCCATTGATGTCGTAGTGATTGTACCTCGTGCAACGACGTTGGAAGATGTCAGCATGTAATTTCCACATAGGTTTATCTCCTGTAAGTAGGTTAGCGGTTGTGTGGTTGACAAGTTTCTGCGGGGAATTCTGGTGGTTATTCGGTAGGAGGCTGAATACGTGAACGATGCTAGAGAACTTGAGTATTTAGGGAATACCAACAGAAGAATTTAGAAGGATTACGGTGGGGTCCAGAGTGGTGCAAGGAGTAACTTTGGGCTAAGTGGGAGAGTCCCACCGCCTGCAATTGGGTTGCAGGATTATCTTCTCATGGGGTCACGGATTATCGGCGTATTGACAAGTCATTACAGCTAAAGGGGAAGGAGTAAAATGGTAATTGTGCATGGGATTTGAGAAATGTGTGCGAAAGATGGCCCTATTGGACCAGGGTTAGGTTTTGGAAGATTCAGAATTTATGCTTAAGGCATAGGCGAGGTGTTAGGGTAGTGACTCAGTCACGTGCTTCATTGAAAAGGGTGTTCATGTGCTAGAAGAGCCTTGGAGTTGATTGTATTCGGGGCCAGTAAGAGTGGGTGACTCTCAATAGCGCTCCTAACGAATTCGAAGGTTAAGAATGCAGTGTTTAAGGGTTTCAGGCAGCAGTATGATTAAGAATTGAGCTTTTGCAGTATAATTTTCTGAGAAAGGGAAAATGGTTGGAGTGTTCTATGATATTTTTCAGCGTGCAGGATAGTATTGGGGGAGTGAGAGGAGTAAACTCCGGGGTGTAGAAAGATTATCAGGAGGGTATGTGACGGTTTGTAGGATTGAGACAGCATGGTCTCGTGAGTCAAGTCCACTCGGGATGAATGAGGATTGAGTTTGTTATGAGTTGAATGGGGTTACTATTGTTTCTGAGGCGATTAAGGATGATTAAAGGAAGATAGATTGGTTAGCCATGGTTGGAATGGCACATGTGCGACAGTGATCAATTTCTTCAATGTGATTAAGTTATGCATGTGGTTTGTGCCGGTGTGTGCGAGGCTTGTCGGCCACCGTAATGGATTTATTTGGAAGCATTCAAGTATTATGGCCTGTCAGGTGTAGGCAGATCCCGAAAGGATTATGGTGGCATAGACTACTACTTAAGGATTTGCATGTATTATGATTGTGAGAATTCACTTGTGTGTGGTGGTGGTTCTCTTGAACTGAGGTAAGTAAAAGATTTCTAGGTGATGAAGTGTTCACCCTATTAGTGGTTCATGAGTTATGATGAAATTCTTGTGCTATCTCACATGGGCATGTCAGGTACAATAAGCAATAGGGAATTGGAAGTAAGGATCAAGATTGCGGTCCAGTGTTATCAAGGATGCCATGAGCTCGGATGAGCAAGGAACTTGTGTTGTCTTTAGTGGGTTTGAATGTTTAGAGTAAACTGGTGTTGTCTTCAGTGTCACCTGAGATCGGTGTTTGATGAAAGAGGCTTTTCATCCTGGTTATGGGTTCTTGATTTGTTTTATATCGTTAGTGTGGTTGGTGGCATGGATGTGCAGACTTGTTACCCTGTGTGGAAGGACGTGGGAGCAGGACCGTGGGAAGAGCGTATGAGTGTGACATGTAGTCACTAAATGGATTGAAGATTTAGACCGAGTATGAAAAAGTGTAATATTGCTTATTTGAGAGTTATGCCGGGAAGGTGTTCAGTTCATCTTTATTGCAGATTGCGGGGTGTAGTCCCGGCTATGATGGTGGTTCTTGCGTGTTATGAGAAGAGATGGGTTGTTATGGATCCAGGAAAGGCTATCAGCCTAGTTCAGTGCGAGCAGAATCGGCTTGAAGTGTGTGAATGGATTTAAATAGGACTATGGTCTTCATGTGAGTCAGATGTGTTCATTTCAGTATAGCGCTCCTCAAGGAGGGGTGTTAGAATATCAGATGTGGTTCCGTCTTCGTCCAATTCATGTGATGTTATGATTGTGCCGTGTGAGTTGTGAAACGACTTGATAAATTCCTGTGTGTTGAGTTTTCGCGTAGTAATTTGTAATAGTGAGCAATTCAACTTCGTGTATATCTCCTTGTGTGAATTTTATGATGGGATAGGGTGGCACGCCGCCACGGGTATGTTGATTTGAGCAGGTTGCACGCCGCAACAGTGTGATTTTGAGTACAGTCCCCTATATCAATTTCGTGTGTGTTTGCTTCTTATTTTATGAGGAAAGTTCATATTAGTTGCGTGGGTTGAGTAGTCCCGTCCAGAGTTCGTTTTCTTTATGTATCACGTTCGAGTTTGTACCCTATTGGCACATTGTGGCATCATATGAGATTCTGGAAAAATCTGGGGTGGCTTATTGCCTGGGCATCTTATACTAGGTGAGACAAGATTATTGGATCTAGGATCAGTGAAATAAGATTAAATAAAAAGTATTAAAGAACAAATACCATTATTTGGTTCATATTGAGGTGATAATTCTAGTCAAGAGGAGAGGTTTAGTGATTTGTTGACTCTGCAGTCGGTTATGAAATTCTACACATGTCTTTCATCATGGCGGTCATGTAAAAGTTAGGGCAAGATATATATAGGTCATGAGAGGCATTGGGAGCATCAGATTCGTGGAATTTTGGCTATTAGGATCATAGAATGTTATTATAGTTAGGTGAATTATGCGGTCTATGGTGCTAATTCAGCAAAGGCAGGCAATCTTATTCTGTACATCGTGTGGTGATTGATACTGCGTTCGTATGTTGGAAACAGGACTGGTAGAGAATTCTGAGTGTTGGAGTTTGGCTTTAAGGCTTATTTGGCTAAGTAAAAAGAGAAATCTTCAAATTGTTCGAGCAAATGTACTCAACTGGGTTGTGGTAGCACGGGCAGGTGCACGAGGTGTTGAACAATGATTTTGAACAACTCAAGAGCATTTCTTGGCACGTTCGAGGATGAACGTATGCTTAAGTGGGAGAGAATGAAACGACCCGACCGGTCATTTTGAGCGCTAGCTCGTCATTCCAAAGTTTGAGGCCACGAGCAACTTCATTTCATGTATTATTACTTGTACGCATGGTCGGAATTGAAATTCGGGAAGTATGGGTGGATTTGGAAAGAGAATTCTCCTTTCGGAAACCTTAAGTTGAAAGAATTCACTAAGATTGGATTTTTGAGTAAACGACTGTTACAACCCATATTCACGTATGTTGGCTCATGCCATAAGTTAATTGACATATACATGAGAAGAGATTATCTTTGATATGATAAGAAGTTAATCCTATTGAACTTAAATGATACAAGAGTGTATAAGAGTGATTAACACGTATTAGAAGTTAAACGAATCAACGAGGTTGTAACTTGTATTTTTGGATAAACCTAGGGGTTCTTGATACTCTCAAGAGGTCGTGTTTTAAGTTATTTGAATCATATAATATCCGTATCATAGTCTTGGAGTCAAACAAGTTATGAAACAAAAGTCGACAAGAGTTGTCGCAACTTAGGTTCATAGTTTTACTTAAACTTTAGGTCAAATGTTATTAAGCTTTTCTCCCAATCTACTACGAATTACAGGGTTATCTACACATCAAATTGAATATCTATGAGTCTAGTTTATAAATCATTAAACCGTTTATCAATACGACATCAGAGTAGAGAGATATAGACATTTTCGCGAGACTGC
>ML287127.1:553-99887 GCA_005239495.1 Nicotiana undulata | reverse complement strand
GCCTTCCCATGGATTTTTATGAATTTTCATGGATTATGGAAGTGGAATTCTTCAAGAATTGAACTAATGAACATGCGGGAAGCCAAAGAATTACTTACCTGAATAATTAGGCCGAAATCACTGCTCTGGAACTCTTGGGGTGTGCAACAATGGAGGAAAAATTGTGTTTGGGAAGAAAATTCACGAAATGGGCCTTTTATATTAATTGCCCAGCAGTTTCCGCCCCTGCGACCCTTGGATCGCAAGTGCGGACTCGCACCTGCGAGAAAAAGGGTCGCACCTGCGAAAAGGCCTGGGCCTTGGGGTTCTCGCTCTTGCGGACTTTGGGTCGCAGGTGCGGACTCGCACTTGCGTGAAATTGGTTGCGCCTGCGATGGGCCTGGGCCCTAGGAAAAGTCGCACCTGCGGAGCCTGGTCCGCTCCTGCGGAGCCGCGCTTGCGAGAAGAAGGCCGCTCCTGCGGCTGGAGCCGCGCCTGCGATTGATTTTCCGTTGGTGCGAGCCTCGCGCCTGCGGCTCATGGACCGCAGGTGCGGTCACACCACAAGCAGCCACACCAGTTAAGAAATTGCTGGTTTTTGATCCCGATTGGGGTCCGGGAGACCCCTGGGCCCACCCGAGCCCTCGACAAATTACACCAACCAATCCCAAATCACATGAAGGACTCACTCGAGCTCCCAGAACACTAAGAACATCATCCAAACTAGGAATCACTCTCTAAAACCCCTTAATTCCAAACTTAAGATTTCAAGAAAATTCCAATGGCTCACTAATACGCCGAACGGGTCTATACTGCTCGGAATGACCCCAAATTTTGCGGACAAGTCATAAATGACTATACGGAACTATTGATAGTTCTGGAATTCCATTCGGACCATGATATCATGAGGTCCAATTCCAGGCCGAATTCTAAATCTTATGAAATCCTGAATTCCAATTCAGGTGCCGAAATACTCCCGGGTCATCAAAAACCCGAGGCGAACACACTCTCAAGTCCGAAATCATCATCCGGAGCTGCTGGAGCTGTCAGCACTCTATTTTGAGGTCGTTTGCTCAAAATGCTGCTCGGAACAAAAATTAGCCAAATAGGTTAGCCTTCAGGAACCAAGTGTTCCTGAACTGGCCAAATCACTACTGAATCTCGTACTACCTGCCCACACAAGTCATAAGGCACGAGTAGCCGCTATGGAAAGAGTCATTTACGCGAACAGAGTCCCAACACACAAAACAACCGGCTGGGTCGTTACATTATGTCCGGAATGGGTTTTGGATGACCCGGGAGCGTTTCGACGCCAAATAGCGAAAAAGAGTTTCCTTAAGTTTGAAATTTGGTTTGGAACGTGATTTTATGTTATCGAGGTCCGAACGGAATTCCTAGACCGGGAATAGTTCTGTTATGTCATTCATGACTTGCCTGCAACATTTGGTGTCATTCCGAGTAGTATAGGTCGGCCCGACGCGTTGTTATAGAAATCAAGAACGTAGAAATTCTTAAGTTTGATTCTAGGGGTTTTGAGGGGTGATTTTGAGTCCTAGCATTTTTTTGGGTGTTCCGAAGGCTCGAGCGAGTCCGTAATATGATTTAGGACTTGTTGGTATAGTTACGCGGGGCTCGGGTGGGCCCAGTTGCCTCCCGGACACCCCCACGAGGCTAAAAACCAGCTAAAATAGCTGCTGGTGCACCTGATCTGGTGTGACCGCAGGTGCGGTTGCCCAGTCGCAAGTACGGGACCGCTCCTGCGGTCCCAAGCACAGCAGGTGCGACCCCCAGTGAGGTCCCCTTTGATCGCAGGTGCGGAACATTTTCCGCAGGAGCGGGTCCGTAGGTGCGGAACATTTTCCGCAGGAGCGGGTCCGCTGGTGCGGAAACCCCTCGCAAGTGCGATCCCCAGCCTCCTTGCCAATTTCCGCAAGTGCGAGACCGCAAGTGCGAGATCACTGAAGGCAGTGATCTTATTTAATCCGGGATTTTGCATTTTTCACCATTTCTTCTCCTCCATTGGCGATTTTGAGAGCTTTCAAGAGGGTAATCGGCCTAGCTACTAAGAGGTAACTAATTCCCATTTACATGTTGGATTATTACACCAAAACTTAGGTTGATTAACATTTAATTAGTGGAAATCAAAGGGGTTAGAGTGAAAACCTAGGGTTGATGAACTTTAGGGAAATTCACCACTTTTCTACCATGAAATCATACAAAAATTTTATATTAATGATCCTTAGGCTATGGGTTAGTGTTATCTTCGAAAATTTCTAGAATCCGAGCATGTGGGCCCGGGGGTGTATTTCGTGATTTCTTCAAGAATAGTGAATTTACTAAATAAGTAGGAGAATTTCCACACTTTGAGCATGCATTGACATATTTATATATCATTTGACTAGCTTCGAGTCCTCGGGTGTAAAGTTTGGAGTTTTGGGCGCGTTCTTGACCGGGAAGTAGATTCTACGCGAGGTGAGTCTCCTTTCCAACCTTGTAAGAGGTAATTTCCCCCATAGGTAAATGTAAATGATTGAATTTTCCTTATTTGCGGGGGCTACGTACGCGCAAAGTGAAGAGAGTCCGTGCGTAACTACTACTCTGTCGTGTCGGGTAGAATTTAGGATTTCGAAAGCATGCCTTTATGTGACTTACCGGCATCTTTACATGTGTTCCTAGTTTCTTATTATCCTTTAAATTGACATGAGAATATTAGGAAGCTATGCGTAAGTTTAAGTGCTTAAATCTCTAAATTCAAGAATAATCCATGATAAATTCCTGAATTTCCTGACAAAGTCTGTGTATGTCTACGAGCACCCGTTTCGTATGTATGATTCGCGAGTGGGGTAGATCTATAATTATGTCAACCAGGTCGCATGATCGATTCGCGAGCGGGGTAATGGATTCATCTATGGTTCCTGCCGCTCGACCCTCGGCAGTGCACATTTATTTTCGCGTCGCTTCGGCCGTACGCTTCGGCATATTATGTGCTATGTATTTGACTGAGATCCTTGTTATTATTAAATAAATTACCCCACGTGTAAGGGGAACTTGAGACTTTTGTGGTAATTATTGTTTGACTCGCGAGAATAAATTGCAGTTTTATAATTGATACTTCATGCCTTAGTGATTTTCATGACTACTTTTCCTGTCTAGCCTTACTTATTCATGTTATTGGTTATTGACCCTAGTAAGTATCACGTCTACCTCTCGTCACTACTTCTTAGAGTTTAGACGGGATACTCACTGGGTACATATTTGTTTATATGTACTCATGCTACACTTCTGTACTTAATTGTACAGGTTCTGAGGCTGTTGCACCTAGTCACCATTCAGGTGTCCGTCGCTGAGAGTACTACCGGGATTTGACTACACGGTGAGCTGCTCTTCCTGGCGTTCCTCAGCAGCACTGTGGAGTTTCCATTATTGTTGGATCTTCTGTCTATCCTTCCAGATAGTTGTACATCTATTTTGTTTATTTTGTATATTCCACTAGTCGCCTGTGGACTTGTGACACTATGTCTTGGCACACGTAGTCGATTCACTAGTATTGTGCTACTCTGTTTTATGCTGGCAAATAATTTTTGAGTTACTTTAAATCACTTTGCCTCACATCCTCACTTTCATTTAAGGAATGCTTAAATTAAAACTGGACAAGTATTTGAACATCTCATTAATTTAAGTAATTTCGTTAGCAAACTAGTGTTGGCTTGCCTGACTTCGGTGTTGGGCGCCATCACGACCTGAATAGGAATTTGGGTCGTGACAAAGACGATTCTCTCTCTGAAACCCTAATTTTAATTCTTGATGTCTTAGATTTGCAATAGATCTGAGTATATTCTGAGTTATTTTGCTGTTTCCTTGAAGATTTGTTTTCAATTTTTCTAAAATGCCTCTTCATCTTCGAACTAGGGTTTCTTAACCCTTTTTCAAAAATGATTCTCCTTCTGATTTTTCATGTTATTCTGTGATTTTTACCATGTTTCAACGGTTATTTAAGTTTTCCCCTTTCATTCGACTTATTATGTTGAAAACGCTAAGTTTCTTGGTCTCATTCATGGACTCTGAGTCTCTCTTTAATAGTATGTTTGTTTAATCTGTATGAATGCTTGTTTCTCGTGAACGTTATGAGTTTTCTATGATTTTACCCTATTTTGCTCATTAGGTTTTCTGATTCTTTACTTCTTCCGATTATATCATGTTCGTTCTGTTAATTCCTTTAATCATTACTATGTTCTATGTGAATCCCTGATTTTGTGTGCTTTTTTACCCTATCTGTTCTTATTATGGTTCTGATTTTTAGCTCTCCTTGCTTATTATGTGTTTATTCCGTTCGTTTATGGTACTTTCTTTAGCTAATATTGCCTCATATTGGAATCCCTAGATCCCTGTGATTGATATCCTCTATTCTTACTGATTTTAACCTCTAAAATATTCTCTTGCCTTATTTTGTGGTCGATTATGCTGTCAAACTGATTATTAAGCACTTTCCTTAATTAGAATATTCTGAACCTAGACTAATACTTGTACTATGTTATATTTCAGCCTTGTATGACTTCCTTCCTTATTTGTCACATGTCTATTACCATTTGAAGTTAACTCCTTAATTGAAGGGAGTACTTACCTTGATTTTATGCTGATTGATTTTGAGTCTCCATAATTACTGCTTGACTATTGATTCTTACCTTATTTTGTACCTTGTTTCAAACTATATATACATTACTCTTTCATTAACACGACACACGAACACTTTGGTTCAAAAAGCTCTCTCTCTCACACTCAAAACTTTCTGCTCTCTTTCTGTGTTACTTACTGTTATTCTGAGTTAACACTGTTGCTTCTGCACATTTTTAAAAGTCATGCCTAACAATGTTGTAACTTTCTGTGCATTTAAAATCATGCTTTAGGGAGTTCTGCATATTCTGAAATCATGTTGTGCATTTAGAAATCATGCTTTAGAAATTTCGCACATAAATCATTCTACATATTGTATGATCATACTAGATACTATGTTTTAGGATCTCATTTGCACTCGCTTAGTCACACTTAGTTAAATTACTGAAGCATGAAAAAGGGTATAAAACAACCTCACATTTGATTTACCCTGCTTAAGTAAAATTAGTCATAATCTCTGTATATGCTGCAACACCTAGAATTATGTTGTAGGTGTAACAATTTTTAAACTACATTAATGATACTGGTAACTATTGTGCATTACCTCCATGCCTAGGTAAGCCTTAGGTAATCAACCTTTTAAAAAATAAACTAGAAACTGCCTCTTTTGTATTTACTGCTTAATGCTTAACAGGTTTAATATAAGTAGGCAAACCGATTAGGGACATGCTTCTAAAATTATAAACTAAATCTGCATATCTCTTGTGTTCTGATACTCACCTAGACATCATGTCTTAGGATCCTGTTTAATGGTACTGCCCTTGTTTTGTGTTTGAGTCGTGCTATTTATGTGCATTACTTGTGGAGGTAAATCTGAGCCTCTTAACTACCTTTCTCTGCTCTTATTTGTTATAATCCTATTTGTTCTTGCTTGTCGCCTTAGTATTTTCTCCTTTTAGGTTTGTCTAGAAATGCCCATAGGTAGGGGTCCTAAATTCCTCCGGGACCATTAAGAAGGGACGGGTAACAGCACGCAATAGAGGTTGTTAAATAAAACTCGCTTAAATAACCGCTAAGGGATGGGAAAGGGTAGATATGGATATGATGACCGGTGCAATAATGCCACGAGTAGCCCCTCTTCTGAGGAGTGATTATCGGGCATTGTATCGATGTGATCCTATAGGACAAACAACTTAGGACCCCCCTATTCCATATATATATATGCATAGGCTATAAATCTTTAAATAATCTTCTACATGTGTTTAGGCTTCAAATCTTTTAAACTTTAGCACATATGTGTGCTTAGACTGTGAACCTTTTCAAAACCCTTTATCTCTCGTACCTACATGTTTTCATTGTTTATGTGCTACTTGTCTCAAATTCACAAAGCTTGTTTGGCCGGGAACCACAGTTGTGGACTTTTTGGGGTGCCTAACACCTTCCCCTCGAAGTAATTTCAAGCCCTTACCCAATCTCTTGTTAACTAATTAGTGTTGTAATGAGCCTTAATAGGTGCCCTAACGCACCTTAACTCGTTAGGTTGTGACTCTTCAATTCCTTTATATACCCTTTTCCCAAAAGGAAGTGAGTTGTCCCAATAATGTCAAAAACCCTGACCGATCCGAAAGGAGAAGGCAAAAAAAGGGGGCGCGACAGGGTATCCATGTGGTCAGACGAGTTTGGTGTAGATCTTCCAGAAGCTCAAGATTTCTTTGACCACAACTCTAGTGTTAGTTCTGCCATCGGCTTCAGGTTCTTATACCGCGTATCTTGATGCCTCGAGGATAGGCATTGGTTGTGTTTTAATGCAGAAGGGTGTAGTGATTGCGTGATTGTTATTATCTTTTGAAGGGTATAGAGATGATATCAGTTGAGGCTAAACAGGCGGGGTTATCTCCCACGGGGTGTTCTGAGGTTGTGTGATCCTTAGGTGGTTTTGTAGCAAGTCCTCTCTATCAGTAATTGATGTGTTGCAATTTGAGTTAGGTCGCTTGTGAGAGTTAGCGTTGACTGTTACAATTATGAATGCGAGATTTGCATACGATTTGAGATACTAGACGGTTTGTGTCATATGAGCTTTTGAAGGATTTAGTGAATCTCACTACAGTATGGTAGCAGTGATAGCGTATGGGCATTGTGAGTTATTGTTTGCCTTGATCTTTGGCTTCGAGCCAAGTGGGGGAGTCTGTTAATGACAAGTTGATTGCACGATTATGTGTTGTATTGGTTTCGGTATGAGGTATATTTGTGAATCAGTTATGACCTGCAAAGGTGGAGTCTGGGAATGACTCGAGTAATGGAAAATCTTCGTTAAAAGTTGTAATGTACTCTATGGGTAGGTGAGTTTTAGTGAATGCTTGAGTTGTAATTGTAAAAAGTGTAGTGTGTGCAGTGTACGAATTTGTTTGATGCTTCAAGTGTGTGGATTACTTTCCTAGTATGTTGCTATGCAGATGGGGTCAGGACGTTCTGTCTGCTTGATCAGTGTAATCGAGATTTGTGTAGAGTGGATCTGATGGATTGTAACGACCCGGTCGGTCGTTATGTAGAATCTGTATTATATCTACTGTTATTGCCATGTCATAGGTTGGTTATACTGTTTATGATATGTTAGAGTGTTGATACCCAATTTTTCCTCAAATTATTTTCAAACTTGCATATAAGCTCTCAAAATTACTCTTTGCAATAATGAGTATTTTTCCCTATTTTTATTTAAATTATCTCCCTGTTTATTTAATATTTCATATCTAAATAATTCATAAATTATGCTCTAAATAATTTCAAAAATACTTTCTAGATCAGCATGTTATTTATAATCATTTTCTATCTATTAAAATCCAATTATTTCACGAATTAGCCAATTGGGTCTCATTTAATTTTAATTACAGTGATTTTACAATTACAGCCCAATTGAACATTTTGTATTATTTTAATTCGAAACTTATGCATTTTTTACACTTAATATTATCTAATTACTGTAATTTCACCTATTTAAACGTAATTTCACTTCTATACAATTATTGGCTATTTTTATTTATTATTTATCTATTTTTTGGGTATTTAATACATAGCCACATTTTATTTAAATTCTAGCCTAATCTTTAACCCAACCCACATGATTTTGTTTAAACCCAATTAACCCAGACCCATAACCCAAATTCTTACCCAGCCCAAACAAATTCATACACGGCCCAACCCCATGTGTGATCTGAGCCATTGATCATATGAGATTAACGGTCCAGATCCAACCTTCCTTAATTAATTCCTAACTACCCCCCTCCGACCCCTCATTTCCCTCACGACCTCTCATCTCTCTACGCTGGTCTCTCTCTCTCTCTCTCTCTAGTCTCTCTAGAGACTTCTGTCTCTTCATCTCCGATGGAGCTTCTCCGCCTTCCTCCGGCCATCTCCGACCACCTTTCTTTCGACTACAAGCCTCCATGAGGTCTCCTCTATCTGGCTCACTTCATCTCTGAAGCCCTCGAGGGTCTGGGCCATGTCAACTCGCACCTGGTCTCTTGCTTTGGTTGTTTCCGGCCTCTCCGGTGGGGTTTTGGACATGGCCACGCCATATCCACCACGATCTTTGAGTTTCACGGCTGGTTCTCCGGTTATCTTTGGTTCTCTTATGAAACCCTAATTTCTGCCTAAACCTCTCAGCTCTTAGGTATTTTTTAAATGATTCAAGCCTGTTTCTTTATGTTTTACACTGTTCTCAACTCAATCTTTAAGAATCTTCAACTTTTAAACGTTTTCACTTCCTTTTGAAAACTAGGGTTTCTTAGAACCCTTTCTATGCCTGTTTAAAGCTAAGTTTTTCTTTGTGTTTGAGTCTATTCTTTGCATATCATAACTGATTCTATGACTTCACTAGCTTTTATCTCGTTTATGTTAAAAACCCTAATTCTTCTAGACTTCTATATGTGGTTATGTGTATCATCATGACTGCTCGTCTCTCTTTGCTTGAGTTTATGTGATTACCTTGCTTTGAATGTGTTCTACTGAGTTTTCTTAGCCTAACTTATGCTTATGACTATCTCGATTGATCAGACTTGCCTCTTTCTTCTAGCACTTGTTTAACCTGCCTGTTTACTATGTCTGAGCATTCCTTTCTATTTATATGATTGCGACTCTTGTTTGATTGATTTTGGATTCCATACTTAGGGTGGTTTGATTGACAGGCTTTCCTCTAAACCCTCAACTTCTATTCAAATTAATTTATTCGCCTGTGGTACTTTATTCATATTGTCTATTTCCTTAATTAGAATATTTTTTGAACCTAGCCTTAATTGTTTACCCTATTACTTAATGAACTATGATACTTTCCTTAGTTGGTCGTGTACTGATTTTACTTTACCTTATATGTTATACATTTTACCGTTTGAGTTTTTGAAATCCCTTGACTTAAGGGAACCATGTCTTAATTTCCACACTGATTGATTCTGACTTCTTTTATTACCATGCTATTGTGATTCTTACCATATTTTGCTACTCGTTTTTCAACTATAAAAGTCCTAGCTTTTCACAAATAGACACACACACACACACACAACTGGTTTTTCTAAGCTCTCTCTCTTTCTCACAAAAGCTCTCTACTCTATTACTTTTCTTTTGCTCTTGTGTACTGTTAGTCGGCTATAAGCCAAGGCTAACCATTGTGCTCTTACGGTTGCTCTTCCATTCTTCTTGCTTCCTTTCTACTGGTATGTCCTAATTAATTTCCAAGTCTCAGACCAATGTGTTTACTATTGTTTCAGTTTGGCATACTCTTAAGTGCCTTCTACTTGTGTTTCTATTATTCTCTATGCACTTAATTTCTGTTTTCTATCCATGCTCTATCTGTTCAGACCTACTTGTCATGAAGTGAATAAATAAGTTTTATGTGATTGTTGTCTATTCATAACTGGCACTTATTATGCCAGTATCTTATTATTACTCAGTAATCATGTCTAATCCTGTTATTCTCCTGATCCCTTAGTACTTTGACCCCTCTGCAGTCATGTTTAGACAAGTTGTTTAAATCCATGTATCCTTTCCTGAGTGTTATGTGACTTATCTGACCCCTCTTATTTGGTGCAACTATGTCTGGACAAGCTTATTGAATCTATGTATAACTTTCTGCTTATTTGTCCCCTCTCCCTATCATCCTTGTGTGAAGTTATGTATTGCTAAGCATGTTTGAATATGTCTGGTACTTCTGTTTGTCTTTTTTTAAAGATAATCTTTCAAGACAACTCTCCAGTTTTTTGTAAACTCTTTTCTACTAAAATCTTTCTCTCCTTCTGGCACTTCACACTACTCTTAGAAATTAGGTCCTACCCCCTTCGTGTGAGCACTGCCTTGAGTACCTCTAAGTACTCATTGAACTCTGACACACAAGGCTGGTAATTCCACACTTCACTTGTCTTAACTTTTGGCAATTTGTTTGGGTGCTGGTATTGGCCAGGGACCCAATGAGGGCCCTAGGGAGCTTTGCTGCACCCAGACCATATTAAGGCAGTGAAACTCGAAAGGAGTGAGGTTGGAAGATTGGGCCTGATTGAAGGCTCCCTATAGAAATAACTTCTTATTTTCCCTTTGCTACTGTAATTCATTATTATTGGTTTGTAATAACTTGTAAACAGATATTAGGGTTTGGATAGTGAATATGGGGGTGGCTATGCATGATTAGTCTAGTAATGGGTAGAAAATATGCTTATAGGGTTTTATTTTACTTACTTGTGTGCGCAATAGATATCATGTTTAGGACATGCACCAGAAACCATGCTTAGGTTCTTCATTCCATCATGCCTATTCATATCATTTTATAAACATTGCTCCCCGTTAATAACTACTACAAGTAATGGAGCTGTCCTGACATACTACTGCTGCATCTTCATAAGCATTGAATGTAGAAAAACTGCCTATAGAATTTTTACTTATGTGCATTAGATATCCTGCTATTTAGGACTTCATATTGGTTTTGAATTACAGTTGTTGAATGCCTAATCAACATGCTTAACTTAACAAGTCTCACTAAAACTGGTTCAAATGACTCAAATTGGTTTCCTGCAAATGTATTATCCTGTATATCCTTAAAAATCAGAACTAAAATCTGCATGTTCGCCCTTTAAAACAAATAGGCAATGTATACGCACGCCTAGGCAAACCTTAGGCCTAATACGTATTAAAACCAAAACCAATTGTGTTCCACTTGACTAGTCTTAGAACCAATCAGTGTCTTTTGAATTTCTTAAAACTTTTAACTGCTGTCTCTAAACTACTGCATTTCTGAAAAGATCAATCATCCTTTCAAGTTACTCAGTCACGACTGAACCTTTGGCTTTCACTACTAAGTTTTTCCAAAATCATATCCTCTTGAAGCTTACTATTTTAATTTAAAAATTCCCGTTTTAAACTCCCATCTTTGAGACTTTAATTTTGTTTGAGACGTGCTACTTACATGTTTACTTGTGGAGGGATATGTGAGCCTTTATTTGTCTTTATATGTTCCCTTATGTGTAGTCCTACTTGTTATGTATGTCGCTTAGTATTTTATCCTTTAAACCTAGGGGTTCAGCTTAGTACTTACAATGTAGGATTAGTAGTCCTAAATACCCTCCGGGACTTATAGGATGGTACGGGTAATAGCACGCAATAAGCTCTCGTGACCAACACACGCGCTTTAAATAACCTTTACGGGGTGGGAAGGGTAGAATACAGATATGATGACCGGTGCGCTAGTACCACGTGTAGCCCCTCATTGAGGATGTGACATACCGGGTATTGCATTGATGTGATCCGTATTACTTTAAACCTAGGACAGTTCTTTTCAAATTTTTATTCTAATGTTTTTCCAAAACCTTTAAAGATTTTCATACTTGTTTGAAATCCCCTCGTATATGAACCTTACTTGCTACTTGTTCACCGTCCAAATTCACAAAACTTCTTGGTTGGGACTCACAGTTGTGGATCTTGGGGGGTGCCTAACACCTTCCCCTTGGGATAACTTCAAGCCCTTACCCAATCTATGGTAACACAAACTAGTTTATAAGTTATCAACTCTGGTGCCCTAACGTACCATAAAATTTGTTAATTGGCGACTCTTCCTTAAACCCTTTTCTTTTAAGGAGTTGTCAAGAATTTCATAAATCTGATCACTCCGTACCTAACCCGTGCGATAGAAAAAAGGGGGTGCGACATAGAGTTGGTTTGTTCGGGTTCAGAATGGTTGTAGTGAGAATTTCACCATTTAGTCTTTAAAAATAGCCTTATAGTTGGAAAATTCAACTGAGAGTTGACTTATTGGTAAACGACCTCGGAATGAAGATTTTATGGCTCGAATAGCTTCGTTAGGTGATTTGGGACTTAGGAGTGTGTTCAGAATATTTTTGTGATGTCCGGTGTGGAATTAGGCTTTGTAATGTCATTTTGGATATGTGTGCAAAATTTCAGGTCAATCGGATGTGTTTTGGATAGTTTCGGCATCGTTGGTGGAATTTAGAAATTTCAAAGTTCTTAGGCTTGAATCCGGTGTGATTTTGGTGTTTTGATGTTATTTTGGGTGTCCCGAGAGTGCAATTAAGTTTGAATGATCATACTTGATGTGTTGTTACGTTTAGTTGGGGTCCCGAGGGGCTCGGGATTGATTTCGGTTGGTTAACGGGCATTTTTTGTCCTTAAGAACCTGCTGTTTTCTGGTGTTACAACAACCTAAGGTCCTTAATCGCAATCGCGTAGTTATAGCTACGATTGCGTAGAGTAATCTGAGGCTAGGCCATTTTTGTAAATCGCGATCGCAAGGATAGGAGTTCGATCGCGTAGGTGATCAGCGTTGGTCAGTGCGATCGCGTAGGTCCTGGTGCGAGCGCGCAGTGATAGAGAGGCGCGTGTGGGGGCTGGTCATGTGTGCTTCGCGATCGCGTGGGAAGATTTTTGATCGCGTACGTTCAGGTCATAAGGAACTGCGATCGCGTGGCATATAGTGCGATCGCAGAGAGTATATTTGGGCTGCTGAGGATTAGTGCTTCGCGATAACAATGTGGGTCCCGCGATCGCGATGAATAAAGACCTGGACAGTATTTAAATAAACCCTCGCGACAAATACCCACTTTTCCTCCATTTTTGAAAGGGAAGAAGCTTTTGAGGCGATTTTTAAGATAGGAAATTATTTTTCTTCATTGAGGTAAGGAATTTGGACCTAAAACTCGATTATAGGTGATTAAAGACCTTATTAACAGTGTTAATTGGGGAAAATCAGTAGAAAAAGGTGAAGTTAGAGCTTGAGATTATGAGGCCTTTCAGGGATGATTTGAGGAGTCAAACGGACTCCGATTTCAGAGTTCTTTATATGTACGCACTCGTGAGATGATGAGGATCCTTTTGGTATAAAGTTTGTCGAGTTCCGAGATGTGTGCTCGGGGGTCCGGTTTTGACTAATTTCGGGTTTTGTCCTTAAAATTGATATTTTTCAATTGGAATTCATCCTCTTAGCATAATTTGATGTGAAAAATCTGAACTTGATAGATTTGGAGCACTCGGAAGTTAATTCGAGAAGCAAGCGTGTTGCGGAATAGCTTTTCGGACTAGTTTGAGGTAAGTAATGTCTTTAAATCCTGTCCTGAGGGTATGAAACCCCGGACTTTAGATCCTTTCACGGATTTGGAGTGACTCACACACTGGATGACGAGTGTGGGGCGTGCACGAATTCGAAATTTGGAAAAAATGTTCCTTTTTAGGCAACTATTGAGTTGCGAAACTGCTTTTAAAGCATATGAGTTATAATATTACTATGTTTTGATATATTTGGGCCGTA
Organism: Nicotiana undulata; assembly: GCA_005239495.1. Taxonomy (NCBI): domain Eukaryota; kingdom Viridiplantae; phylum Streptophyta; class Magnoliopsida; order Solanales; family Solanaceae; genus Nicotiana; species Nicotiana undulata. Next base: position 86,503 of record ML287127.1, on the reverse strand, counting down.
AGCCATGTTTAGGGCCTATTGCAAATCCGTTTTAACCCCTTGGTGGCTATTTTACTGATATTCTCACTACTTGAAACTATTATTTTACACTTTGTCTTTTTTGTGAAATTGTTGACACTCTTATTTGATAATATTTTTATTTCTTGAAATAAAATACTAATTTGGGTCGAGAACCCCATTTTATTCATGGCCCGAGTGGCATGCTGAGAGTGTCTGACTGAGTGAGGCCGAGGGCCAATGTTGTGAGGATGTTATGATAAGAGAGAGGTCGAGTGCCTGTGAGTGATTTATGCCATGATGTGGCTTGTTTATAGCGCTTGGGCTGTAGGAGCCCCTCCGGAGTCTGTACAAACCCCCAGTGAGCGCAGGTACCTACTGAGTGCGAGTGCTGAGTGATGAGTGATTGGGAGGCATGAGTGATAGTGAGGTTGCCCGCGGGGCCGATACTGATTGATGGTGAGGTGCTGAGGGAAATTATTACGAGTGATGATTATGGCCCGAGTGGGAGTTTTATGATGATATTTTACTGAGTTTTTGACTATGATTCACTTCATTTTTCGAACTGATATTACTGAGACTTTTACTGAATATATTGAAAATATACTTGTTTTAAAGGATTTTCTGGAAATTGGTTTTCGAACTGATGTATACTGTATTGAGACTTGGTGTTTTACTATTTTGTGGATTAGTGTTTTGTGCTGTGTGTTTCATATACTTCAGACTGTGATTTATTTTCATTACTACTGAGTTGGCGTACTCATCATTACTCCCTGCACCCCTATGTGCAGATCCATGTACTGGTTCGGAGCAGTAGTCATCCGAGTTCGTTGTCATCAGCGTTTGGGATTTCGAGGTAGCTGTCCAGCGTCCGCAACTTCTCTATTTCCCTTCCTTTATTAGTATTAGTATTTGATTCATAGACATTATTATGACACTAGCCGAGTTAGTTTATTTCTTAGATTCTCATGATCGGTTGACTCCAGTCATGGGGGATTAGTTTAGACTGCTGAATTATGTTATTAATGCTTACAGACTTAGAGAAATTTTATTTACTTATTATGCTGGTATTTAATGATTTTTGAGGAATTATATTAAAACAAATGTGTAGTTATGTGATGATTGGCTAGCCTAGTTCCACGATAGGCACCATCACGACCTGTTAGGATTTGGGGTCGTGACAAGTTGGTATCAAAGCTCTAGGTTACATAGGACTCAACAGTCATGAGCAGGTTTAGTAGAGTCTTGCGGATCGATACAGAGACGTCTGTACTTATCTTCGAGAGGCTACAGAACTCTTAGGAAAAATATCATTTTCTTGAACTCTGTTCTGCCATTCTATTGATTTTGGAAATCTAAAGTCCTATAGTTTCATTCTCTCACAGATGGTGAGGACACGCGCTACGGATCAGGGTGACCAGACACCAGCTAGACCCATAAGGGGTCGAGGCCGTGGTGGAGTTAGGGGACCAGCCCGTGCAGCAGTCGGGACAGTACCAGTGGATCCCCCAACTATTCAGGATCAGGTTCCCGCCGAGGGTGCTCCAGCGGGACAGGCTCAGGCACCGACAATGCCTATTGTTATTCTGGGTCTTCAGGAGACACTGGATTAGATATTGACGGTGTGTACCAGTTTATCTCAGGAAGTTGCTATGTCTAATACTGCCACTGCAGCTCAGGCCGGGGGAGGCATTCAGACTCCAGGTGCCCGGACACCTGAGCAGGCTGTATAGGGTATTCAGGCACCGGGGGTAGTCCCAGCCCAACCGGTTGCCACAGTTTAGGACTATGTATTCCCAGCTATGCCCGAGGATGAGCAACGTAGGATTGAGAGGTTCAGTAGACTTTAGCCTCCGACTTTCAGTGGCACAGAGGGTGAGGATGCCCAAGGTTTTCTGGATAAGTGCCAGAGGATACTACGTACTGCGGGTAGTTTGGAGACCAGTGGGGTCTCATTTGCTACATTTCAGTTTGCTGGTGCTGCTTTCACTTGGTGGGAGGCATTTGAGAGGCATAGGCTGGTTTGTTCAACACCCCTCACATGGCAGCAACTCTCCACGATCTTTCTGGAGAAGTATGTTCCTCAGTCCCACAGAGAGGAGCAGCGCAGGCAGTTTGAGCAGCTGCGCCAGGGAGAGTTGTCAGTTACTCGATACGAGATGAGGTTTTCTGAGTTGGCTAGACATGCTTTGGAATTAGTCCCTACTGATAGGGAAAGGATCAGGAGATTTGTATATGGTCTCACGTATCAGCTTCGGATTTTGATGACCAGGGAGAGAGTGTCTGGAGCTACATTTGAGCAGGTAGTTGAAATTTCTCGGGACATTGAGTCGGTTGGTAGGCATGAGCGTGAGGAGAGAGAGTCCAAGAGGCCTCGGGGATCAGGCAGCTTCAGTGGTGCCCCTTCCAGAGGGCAGTTTCAGCACAGCAGAGGTCATCCATTTAGACCTCCTCAGCTAGTTCGCCCAGCTTATAGTGGCGCATCTTCGGGGCAGGGTCCTCGCAGTTCTCATCAGGGACGTTCATCTTTTAGTGCCCTTCCAGCTCAGAGCTCCTCCAGAGCATCATCATATAAGGGTTCTTCTATGCCTGGTTCATCCGGCGGTTATCATGGTGGCAGGGGTTCTCTTTAGTCCCCATCTTCAGCTCCAGGTGGTTGTTTTGAGTGTGGAGAGTTCGGACATGGGTGGAGGCAGTGTCCCTGTCGTCCTGGTAGTTCATCTCAGCAGAGGGTTCAGCCCTCGACTTCAACCCCAGTCACTTCACCACCTACCCAGGTAGCTAGTGGTGATGGTCAGGCAGCTAGAGGCCGCCCTAGAGGGGGAGGTCGAGCAGGTGGAGGCCAGCCACGTATCTATGTACTTCCGTCTAGGCCTGATGCTATGGCGTCAGATGCGGTGACTACAAGTACTATCTCAGTTTGTCACACTGATGCTTTGGCTTTATTTGACCCAGATTCCACATACACTTATGTCTCATCCTATTTTTCTCACTTTTTGAATATTCCCTATGAGTCTTTAGTTACGTCTATTCATGTTTCGACTCCGGTGGGGGATACTATTATTGTGGACCGTGTGTATCGGTCGTCTCTTATATCTATTGGGGGTCTGGAGACCCGAGTGGACTTGAAGTTACTTAGTATGGTTGATTTTGATGTGATTCTGGGAATGGATTGGTTATCCCCCTGTCATGATATCCTTGATTGTCACGCTAAGACCCTGACCCTAGCTATGCCCGGAGTTCCAAGAGTTGAGTGGAGAGGGTCTATAGAGCATGTGCCTAGCAGAGTGATTTCTTATCTGAAGGCTTAGCGTATGGTTGAGAAAGGGTTTGAGTCTTATCTTGCTTTTGTGAGGGATGTTAGTAGTGAGACTCCTTCTGTTGATTCTGTTCCTGTGGTCCGTGATTTTCCGGACGTATTACCCGCAGACCTGCCAGACATGCCACCCAACAAGGATGTTGATTTTGGTATTGACCAGGTGCCATGCACCCAGCCTATCTCGACTCCACCTTATCGTATGGCACCAGCAGAGTTGAAAGAATTGAAAGAGCAGCTTCAAGAACTCTTAGATAAGGGGTTCATTCGGCCTAGTGTGTCACCTTGGGGTGCACCAGTGTTGTTTGTGAAAAATAAAGATGGCTCCATACGTGTATTGATTATAGACAATTGAATAAGGTTACGGTGAAGAACCGGTATCCTTTGCCCCGTATTGATGACTTGTTTGACCAGCTTTAGGGAGCTAAAGTGTTCTCCGAGATTGATTTGAGATCCGGATATCATCAGCTGAAGATTCGGGATTTTGACATTTCGAAGACTGCTTTCAGGACCAGATATGGTTATTATGAGTTTCTGGTTATGTCATTTGGGCTGACCAATTCCCCAGTCGCGTTCATGCAATTGATGAACAACGTGTTTCAGCCTTATCTCGATTCTTTCATCATTGTGTTCATTGACGACATCCTGGTGTATTCTCGTAGCCAGGAGGAGCATGCTCAGCATTTGAGGGTTGTGTTACAGAGGTTCAGGGAGGAGAAGCTTTATGTAAAATTCTCCAAGTGTGATTTTTGGCTTGGTTCAGTAGCTTTCTTGGGGCACGTGGTGTCTAGTAAGGGTATTTAGGTTAATCCGAAGAAGATTGAGGCGGTGCAGAGTTGGCCTAGACCGTCCTCAGCTACAGAGATTAGGAGTTTCCTTGGTTTGGCGGGATATTACCGTCGCTTTGTGGAAGGATTCTCTTCTATTGCTTTGCCTTTGACCAGATTGACCTAGAAGGGTGCTCCATTCAGATGGTCCGATGAGTGTGAGGAGAGCTTTCAGAACCTCAAGTCAGCATTGACCACAACTCTAGTATTGGTTTTGCCTACTGGTTCGGGTTCTTATACAGTCTACTATGATGCTTCTAGAGTTGGTTTGGGAGCAGTATTGATGCAGGATGGTAGGGTGATTGCCTACGCATCTAGACAATTAAAGGTGCACAAGAAGAATTATCCTGTGCACGATCTTGAGTTAGCTGCCATTGTTCATGCCTTAAAGATTTGGCGCCATTATTTGTATGGGGTACAGTGTGAGATTTTCACTGACCATCGTAGCTTGCAGTATCTGCTGAGGCAGAAGGACTTGCATTTGCGTCAGAGGAGATGGTTAGAGATTCTCAAGGATTATTACCTCACTATTTTGTATCATCCGGGGAAGGCCAATGTAGTGGCCGATGCTTTGAGTCGCAGAGCCGAGAGTTTGGGGAGTCTAGCTCACCTTTCAGCAGCAGAGCGACCTTTAGCATTTAACGTTCAGGCTTTAGCAGGACAGTTGGTGAGATTAGATTTGTCAGAGCCTCCGTGAGTATTTGTTAGCATGGCTTCCCGGTCTTCTCTTTATGATCAGATTAGAGCTCGCCAATATGATGATCCGCATTTGTTAGTACTTCAGGATAGGGTTCGTCGAGGTGATTCCAGGGATGTGACTATTGGTGATGATGGTGTTATGAGGATACAGGGCCGTATTTGTGTGCCCAATGTGGATGGTCTTCGAGATATTAGCAGAGGCCCACAACTCGCGGTATTCCATCCAACCGGGTGCCGCGAAGATGTATCAGGACTTGAGACAGTAGTATTGGTGGAGGTGAATGAAGAGAGATATTGTTCAGTATGTAGCACGGTGTCTCAATTTCCAGCAGGTCAAGTATGAGCACCAGAGACCAGGTGGATTACTTTAAAGGTTAGACATTCCGGAGTGGAAGTGGGAGCGGATCACTATGGACTTTGTAGTTGGGCTTCCACGGACTTCGAAGGGTTTTGATGCTATATGGGTCATTGTGGATAGATTTACCAAGTCCTCGCACTTCATTCATGTTGGTACTACTAATACTCCAGAGCGGTTAACTGGTATTTACATTAGGGAGATTGTCCGATTGCATGGGGTTCTAGTTTCTATCATTTCCGACAGAGGTACTCCGTTCACATACCAGTTTTGGAAGGCCGCACAGTGAGGTATGGGTACTCAGGTAGGGTTGAGCACTGCATTTCATCCTCAGACCGACGGGCAGTCGGAACGGACTATTCAGATTTTAGAGGACATGTTACGTGCCTGTGTGATTGATCTTGGTGGTTCATGGGATCAGTTTCTGCCACTAGCGGAGTTTGCATATAATAATAGCTACCAGTCCAGTATTTAGATGGCCCCGTATGAGGCTTTATATGGTAGGAGGTGTAGATCTCCGGTCGGTTGGTTCGAGCTCGGTAAGGCTAGGCATTGGGCACAGATTTGATTCAGGATGCGTTGGAAAAGGTGAAGTTGATTCAGGAGCGACTTCGCACGGCACAGTCTAGGCAGAAGAGTTATGCGGACCGGAAGGTCCGGGATGTGTCTTTTATGGAAGGTGATAAGGTACTGCTGAAGGTATCACCCATGAAGGGCGTTATGAGGTTCAAAAAGAGGGGAAAGCTGAGTCCACAGTTTATTGGTCCTTTTGAGGTACTTCAGAAGGTTGGAGAGGTGGCTTATAGACTTGCATTGCCACCCAGCCTATCGAGGGTTCATCCGGTATTTCATGTGTTGATGCTCAGGAAAATATGTTTGTGACCCGTCTCATGTGTTAGACTTAGGCACAGTTCAGCTCGAGGGTGATATGTCGTATGAGGTAGAGCCAGTAGCAATTTTAGATCGTCAGGTCAGAAACTTGAGGTCCAAGAATATAACTTCAGTGAAGGTATAGTGGAGAGGTCCGCCAGTGGAGGAGGCTACTTGGGAGACCGAGTGGGAGATGCAGAGCTGATATACTCACTTGCTTCAGACTCCAGGTATGTTTCTAGACCCGTTCGAGGATGAACGTTTGTTTAAGAGAGGGAGAATGTAATGACCCGGTCGGTCGATATGTAGAATCTGCATTATATCTATTATTATTTCCTTGTCATTGGTTGGTTATAATGTTTATGATGTGTTAGAGTTGGTTGGCTCGGGTTCAGAATGGTTGTAGTGAGAATTTAGTCATTTAGTCTTTAAAAATAACCTTATAGTTGGAAAAGTCAACTAAGAGTTGACTTATTGGTAAATGACCTCGGAATGCAGAGTTTATGGCTCGGATAGCTTCGTTAGGTGATTTGGTACTTAGGAGTGTGTTCAGAATATTTTTGTGATGTCCGGTGTAGAATTAGGCTTGAATTGGCGGAAGTTAGTTTTTGGTGATTTCCGGTCGGCAGTGGAAAATAGGCTATCGGGGTCGGAATGGAATTTCGACAGCTGGAATAGGTTTGTAATGTCATTTTGGATATGTGTGCAAAATTTCAGGTCAATCGGATGTGTTTTGGATAGTTTCTGCATCGGTTGTGGAATTTAGAAATTTCGAAGTTCTTAGGCTTGAATCTGGTGTGATTTTGGTGTTTTGATGTTATTTTAGGTGTTCCGAGAGTGCAATTAAGTTTGAATAATCATACTTGATGTGTTGGTATGTTTAGTTGGGGTTCCGAGGGGCTCGGGATTGAATTTGGTTGGTTAACGAGCATTTTTGGTCTTAAAGAACCTGTTGTTTTCTGGTGTTACAGCAGCTGAAGGTCGTTCATCGCGATCGCGTAGGTATAGCTGCGATCGCGTAGAGTAATATGAGGCTAGGCCATTTTTGTGAATCGCGATCGCAAGGATAAAGTGCGATCGCGTAGGTGAGCAGCGTTGGTCAGTGCGATCGCGTAGGTCCTGGTGCGATCGTGTGGTGATAGAGAGGCGCGTGTGGGGGCTGGTAATGTGTGCTTCGCGATCGCGTGGGCAGATTTGCAATCGCGTACGTTCTGTTCATAAGGAACTGCGATCGCGTGGCATATGGTGCAATCGCAGAGAGTATATCTGGGCAGCTGAGGATTAGTGCTTCACGATCGCGATGTGGGTCCTGCGATCGCGATGAATAAAGACCTGGACAGTATTTAAATAAACCTTCCGCGACCAATACCCACTTTTCCTCCATTTTTGAATGGGAAGAAGCTTTTGAGGCGATTTTTAAGATAGGAAATCATTGTTGTTCATTGAGGTAAGGAATTTGGACCCTAAAACTCGATTATAAGTGATTAAAGACCTTATTAACATTGTTTTATTGGGAAAAACCAGTAGAAAAAGGTGAAGTTAGGGCTTGATATTATGAGGCCCTTTAGGGATGATTTGAGGGGTCAAACGGACTCCGATTTCAGAGTTTTTTATATACGGACTCGTGAGATGATGAGGATCGTTTTGGTATAAATTTTTTCGAGTTCCGAGACGTGGGCCTGGGGGTCGGGTTTTGACTAATATCGGGTTTTTCCCCTTAAAATTGATATTATTCAATTGGAATTCATCCCCTTAGCATAATTTGATGTGAAACATCTGAACTTGATATATTTTGAGCACTCAAAAGTTGATTCGAGAGGCAAGCGTGTTGCGGAATAACTTTTCGGGCTAGTTTGAGGTAAGTAATGTCTTTTATCCTGTCCTGCGGGTATGGAACCTCGGACTTTACATACTTTCACGGATTTGGAGTGACGCACACACTGGATGACGAGTGTAGGGCGTGCACGAATTGGAAATTTGGAAAAATGTTCTTTTTTAGGCAACTATTGAGTTGCGAAACTGCTTTTAAAGCATATGAGTTATAATATTACTATGTTTTGATATATTTGGGCTATAAGCCATGTTTGGGTTCTAGTGTCGATCTGTTTTAACCCCTTGGAGGCTATTTTACTGATATTATCACTACTTGAAATTATGATTTTACACTCAGTCTTTCTTGTGAAATTGTTGACGCTCTTATTTGATAATATTACTATTTCTTGAAATGAAATACTAATTTGGGTCGAGAACCCCGTTTTATTCATAGCCCGAGTGCCATGCTGAGAGTGTTTGACTGAGTGAGGCTGAGGGACAATGTTGTGAGGATGTTATGATATGAGAGAGGCCGAGTGCCTGAGAGTGATTTATGCCATGATGTGGCTTGTTTATCGCGCTTGGGCTGTAGGAGCCCCTCCGGAGTCTGTACACACCCCCAGTGAGCGCAGGTACCTACTGAGTGCGAGTGCCGAGGGATGAGTGAGTAGGAGGGAGGAGTGACAGTGAGGTTGCCCGCGGGGCTGATACTTAGTGATGATGAGGTGCTGAGGGAAATTGTTACGAGTGATGATTATGGCCTGAGGGGCAGTTTTATGATGATATTTTACTGAGTTTTTGAATTTGATTAACTTAATTTTTCGAAGTGATATTACTGAGAGCTTTACAGAAATATATTGAAAATATACTTGTTTTAAAGGATTTTCTTGAAATTGGTTTTCGAACTTATGTATACTGTATTGAGACTTGGTGTTTTACTGTTTTGTGGATTGGTGTTTTGTGCTGTGTGTTTCATATACTTCAGACTGTGATTTATTTTCATTACTACTGAGTTGGCGTACTCATCATTAGCACCCATGTGTGCAGATCCAGGTACTGGTTCGGAGTAGTAGTCATCCGAGTTTGTTTCATCAGCGTTTGGGATTTTAAGGTAGTTGTCCAGCGTCCGCAACTTCTCCATTTCCCTTCCTTTATTAGTATTAGTATTTGATTCATAGACATTATTATGACATTAGCAGAGTTAGTTTATTTCTTAGATGCTCGTGATCGGTTGACTCCAATCTTGGGGGATTAGTTTAGACTGCTGAATTATGTTATTAATGCTTACAGACGTAGAGAAATTTTATTTACTTATTATGCTGGTATTTAATGATTTTTGAGGAATTATATTAAAACAAATGTGTAGTTTTGTGATGGTTGGCTAGCCTAATTCCACGATAGGCGCCATCATGACGTGTTAGGATTTGGGGTCGTGACATGGATTCAAGGTTGTACATAACAATTGGGGATCTTCAAGGTGTGTATTTGGCTAAGACTGAGATTTAGGTTGGAGGATGTCAAGGCATGTGGCATTTCTACATTATCATGGATTCTATATATTAGTATCAGGAAAGTGAAGGTAGTGGCTTTAGATTCGCAAGAAGTCTCTTCAGGATAAGTATTTTGAATGTGGTACTTTTGGGAATATTCGAGAGAGTATTCAGCGGCTTACGAGCCTTAGACGACGCGGTCTTCTGCTTGGGTCTCGTGTGGTGAGTCTAGGTTGAGAATTGCGGTATTATGGCAAGGAGAAATATCAATTCGAAGGTAAGTCAGGAGTAACTTGGATAAATAGGATAGCTTTAGTAAGTCAGATCGACATTGTTAGGGATATGATTTGTTCTTTGGATGTTTATGAGGCAATGTGTTTTTAGAGGTACTTCTTAGAAATGCTCTGGTCTTGGTGACCTGCGTAGCTTGGTTGAGTTAGAAGGATTCAGTCCTGACGGTTGGTGTTGTACAAATGGGATTCAGATAGTTCTTGAGGGTTTCTACTACAGTTAGAGATGTGTATTCTCTACTGGCATGAAGAGCGTGTGATGTATAGTGATGTTTTCTCCTATATGGGATTATATGTAAATTTCTTGGCTAGTTGGGTACGTAGTTGCTTGTGGCTCGGAAGGGATTGTGAAGTTCTCATATTTATCATGGGATGGCATAGCGTATGCGGTATGCTGTGTAGACTGGAGATTTGCATATGTGAGGTCACGATTCAGTTCTGGAAGGAAGGTACAAAATTCTTAGGCAGCATTGGCAGTTTCAGATGACTAGGTAGATGATATCACTATTGGGTGGCCTGATGAGGGTACACATTTTGGAAAGGGCAAGGTGTGGAGTTAAGGGTGCTTCATTGGTATTGTGACGCTCTCTTATTGAATCGACTGTTGATATTCAAGGTTTCTTGGTGACATGGAGGAATTATAGGGGTATCCCTCATGGAATGATTAAGTATTAGAGGTGTGTTATATATTCGAGCAGTGGAGTGGGATCAGGAATGGTGATATGTGCGCTTCATGGACTTCGAGACTGAGAATTCGCATAAACAGATTATTTTGGTGGTTGTGGATTGTGAGGATGCGAGCAAAGCTATTCAAATGCTAGTATATGCCATGATTCAGTTATTGTGAACTTTCGGAGAGTTATCTATCTTTTGTGGGTGACCAGAGTTGATTTAGGGTTATCAGTAGGCCCAGTATGGGTGTGTGTTCTGCACTGGGTCAGAATTGTTGACTCCGAATTGCTATTGTTGAGGGGTGTGCCATTCGATTGTCATTGAGCTTATTCATGTTCTGGAGTGATCTATGAGTTACCCTTCTGTGTTGCGAGGAGTTGTGATCGTTGGTTATATGCACATATGGTGCGGTTCTATTTGGGCTTTATAGCGGAATTTGGGTGAGACGAGTATTTTGGTGTTGCATGATTGATTGCGCATTGGATATGTTCTTTTTGGCTTGCATGGCATTACGTCATTTACCTTTCCATGGTTATGGTGATTTACTTTAGGTACTAGACATCAAATTGCGCGTGGTTGACGATTTTGAGCATGCTGACTTGAGGTGTGTCATGTGGACCAGTGTTTGGATAGGGTCGCACATTGCAGCGAAGTTATGTGGAGGTATGATCCCTCGGGTTAGATTCGTGTGTTTTGGTTCTACAATGTATGATGGGTTCTCAACATTGTGTTGTTGTGGTACTAGTGATCTTGCGGTATAGCTCTCTCATTTGAGTCACTTTTCCAGGATTTGGGTACACTTGGACTGTTGCTTATTGGTGTGCGGGTCACACGGGTTGTGGCGTTAGATTGTATCGATGTGTCATGTCACTAGAGCAGTCGTGTTGGATGAGATGAGGTCATTGGGATCTTTAATGAATACTATCAGATTCAATTTTAGCATGTTGGAAGGATAATATCGGGATCCGGCTTAGAAATTTACTATGGTCCTTGCCGAAGGAGAGAGATCTCCATGACTGGTTGATATGACGAATGATTATGACTTTATGTGTGTTTCATTCATCATTGGCAGTATACAGAAGTGTTTGAATGAGGCTTTGGTTTGATAAGAGGTTTATTACCGAAATTGGGTTGTTTGAGCAGCTATTGTGATTGGGAGTTATCGCTATGAGTGTTTGAGTCATTTGGTATATAATGTGATTACATCTTGGGTTACGGATATGGCTTGATGCAGCGTTTTCAAACTTATTCAGTTACAAATGTGGAATTTTGATCCTATAGATTATTTCAGAAGTGGAAATTTGATTCTAAGGTTTATGGGTTAGGTGGAATTGTGAAATTTTAGTTATGTTGTGTTATCGGACCTATATGGGATAGGGTGACGTGAGATCACCCCCGGGGTATGTGCAAGGTAGGCTTAATAGTTGGAAAAGTCAACCGGTAGTTGACTTATAGGTGAACGACATCGGAATGTGGATTTTATAGCTCAGATAGCTTTGTTATGTTATTTGGGACTTAGGAGTGTGATCAGAATGTGATTTTGAGGTCCAGAGTAGAATTAAGCTTGAATTGGCGAAATTGAGTTTGGCAATTTCCTGTCGGCAGTAGAAATTTAGCTATCGGGGTCGGAATGGAATTACGGAAGTTGGAACAGGTTCGTAGGGCCATTTTGGATGTGTGTGCAAAATTTCATGTCAATCGGACGTATGTTGGATAGTTTCGGCATCTTTGGAAAAATTTGGAAGTTACAAAGTTCATAGGCTTGAATCCGAGGTGAATTTAGTGTTTTTGTGTTGTTTTTGGTGTTTCCAAGGCTCGACTAAGTTTGAATGGTGATATGGGAAGTGTTGTCATGTTTGGTTGGGGTACCGAGGGACTCGGGTGTGTTTCGGGAGGTTAACGGACCAAGTTTGGATGTTGGAGTGTTGCAGATTTTTCTGATGTTTCAGGTCTGGTTTTCTCCTATGCGATCGTAGGGGTATGTATGCGATCGCATAGGCTTGTTCTGAGGCAGCATGAATTTTCTTCTATGCGATCACTTGTGTGGGGTTGCGATCGTGTGAGTGGGGGATGGGGTGAGCAGTGCGATCGCGATTGGGCGTGTTCGAACACGTAGGTGTTTAAGGCGCGTGTGAGGGTTGTTTAGTTACTCTATGTGAACGCGGGGGGGAGGAAGCGATTGCGTAGAGGGGAAATTTTCTGAGCTTCGCAAACGCGTTCCTGGTGACGCGAATGCACTGAGGAAAAATATAAGTGTTGGGCAGTGTATTTAATAGGCCATATCCGCAACCTTTAGCCATTTTTCACCATTGTTGGGCGATTTTTGTAGCTTTTGAGAGGGATTAAAGAGGGAATCAAAGGGGAAACGCTTGGAGGTAATATTCTTGACTTCATAACTCAATTCTATGTTGATTTGTAAGTGATTAAACCTGAAATTAGTGGATTTAAACCCAAAATTGGGGAAGTTAGGGCATGGAAAATTGGAGACTTTAATTGAGTAATTGAAGGGGAAATTGTGGTCCAATTTTGGTGTTCTTGGTATGTATAGACTCATGGGAGGACGAGGATTTCGGTTATGTGATTTTTATCGAATTTTGAGATGTTGGCCCGGGGGTCGGGTTTTGCCAATTTTGGGATTTGTGCCTAATTGTGATAATTTAAAATTTCGTCTCCTTAGCATATTTTGATGTTATTAATCTGATTTTGATAGAATAGGACCAATTGGGAGCCGATTCGAGAGGCAAGAGCATCGCGGAGTAGTTTTCAGGACGGTTTGAGGTAAGTAATGACTGTAAATCTTGTCCTGAGGGTATGAAACCCCGAATTTCACATTGTATCACTGTTTTGGAGTGGCGCACATGCTAGATGACGAGTATGTGGAGTACACTATTGGGGGATTGTTACTTGGTCCGTCCCGTAGCAACTAATAAGTTGCGTATTTGATTACAAATCACATGATATTTTCTGTTTTAAAGGATTATTACTATGTTTTGGGTTAAATGCCGTATTTGGGCCTCGTGCCATGTGTTTAGACCTCTTGGGGGCTTTTTACTGCTATTCCTCATTGTGTTGACTTATGATTTACACTCAGTCATGTTATGCTTAATTGATTTCGAACTCAGTCTCATTTATACTACTTTGATGCATAAAATGATATTTTTTGGGTCGAGTACCCTGTTTTACTGATAGCCCGAGTGGCTTTTGAGAGGTTTCTGACATAGTGAGGCCGAGAGACTATGTTGTGAGGGGTATATATGGATCGGGCTGCACGCCGCAGGGAGATATGTTGGATCGGACTGCACGCCGCTACAAGATATTTGGATTGGGTTGTACGCCGCAGCAATATTGGGTCGGGCTGCACGCCGCAACAATATAACGCTTGGGCTGTAGGAGCCCCTCCGGAGTCTGTACACCCTCAGTGAGCGCAGGTACCTACTGAGTGCGAGTGCCGATGCCGAGTGACGAGTGATTGGGAGGCATGAGTGGCTGTGAGGTTACCCGAGGGGCTGATTATGAGTGATTGTGAGGCATGCTGAGGGACTGATTTTGAGTTATATTATGCCCGCAGGGCGGTTTATTATTCATGTTTTTGCCCGAGTGGCTACTTATGATTTATATCATTTTTACACTAAACTTCTTGGACATTTTTCTGAAATTGTTGGAAATTACACTTTTCAAAGGATTTTTACTGGAATTGGCTTTTTAAGGGTGATGATTTAACGTAAACACTGTTGGAAAGAAAGACTATGCTTATTTTGAAATGATGATTTGACATTGTGTGTTTCTTACTGATTAGACCTGATTTATTTTCATTACTACTGAGTTGGCGTACTCACATTACTCCCTGCACCTTGTGTGCAGTTCCAGGTGCTAGGGTAGTGTGAGTTGTCTATCTGTTCCAGAGACTTCTCAGAGATTTGCGAGGCAGCTGCACGCGTCCGCAACCCTTCTTCCTCCTGCTTAGTATTATAGAGTTTAATTTTTTTTCCAGACTTGTATATTTTCTTTAGATGCTCATGACCACTGACTCCGGGATCTTGGGGTTGTATTTAATATTTGGGGTAGCTTTATCTGCTTAAAAATGATTAAACGAAACCTGTATGGATTACTAGTCTAGTAATGATATAAATGAAAGATTCTTTACGTTTTTGAGTGTTAATTTGGCTGGCCTAGTTCCACGATAAGCGCCATCACGACTAGTTTAGATTTGGGTCGTGACATGAGTTGTGGCCATGTTGGCCCATAATAGTTACAAAAGGAATGAATGAGTTACAAAGAGGTTCGCTCGGGACAGTGCGGCACTGGGTGCCAGCCACGCCTCCCAAGGTTGGGGCGTGACAGGAACGATGCTAGTCTTTGGGGTATTAAGGGTTCCTCCTTCTCTAAGGGGGGAACTCTAATTAGGTCTCGCCGAAGAATGGGGAAGGGTGTAGGTGTTTAAGGGAGTGATATGGGCCAGGGACGGATTGGGCTTCTAGAGGGGATGGGCTGGAACAGGTTTTGGGGAAATTGGGCCGCTGAGATTGTTCTTTGGCCCAAATTCAATATAAAACCCAATAAACAACCTTTGTTTCTCTTGTTTTTTATGTTTTTTATTTTAAATTAACCAATTTAATTCTAATTAAACTAACTATGCAACGTTAACCAAATTATCTATTTTCCAGATTGACCAGTTATTTAACTTAATTAACTTATTAATTAAAACCAAAATGCTAAACAAGGCAAAACATACTAATGTATTTTTTGTATTTTAATAATGCAAACTAAATGATAATAATGCAATTAAAAATCTAAGGATGCAAAAAGCAAAAGAGAAAATATTTTTTGATCATTTTGTGATTTGAAATGCTACTAAAACATGTTAAAACTGCCAAACAGATAAAAATAAAAATTCCTAAATTCTACAAAAGTCACTAAAACTATTTTTGAATATTTTAGGAGTAATTTCCTACGTGGGGCAAAAATTAGGTGCTCACAATTGCCCCTCTTTGCTCGAGAACACGAAGAGTTTTCGGGCAAAGATAAAGTGAGAAATTACGAGCAATATTTGCCCGTTTGATACTCAATGGGGAAGCATTTTGAAA
Source organism: Nicotiana undulata (assembly GCA_005239495.1). NCBI lineage: Eukaryota > Viridiplantae > Streptophyta > Magnoliopsida > Solanales > Solanaceae > Nicotiana > Nicotiana undulata. Next base: position 71,091 of record ML287127.1, on the reverse strand, counting down.
AAGCTTGACCGAACCTTGCTTCGAAGGCTGCCTACATATCCTTGGCTATAAAGGAATCAGGTCAGTGTAGTTCTGGAAGTTTTGGTAACTGGGACTACCGGGAAGCTGTGATTTAACTATTGTTGCTTCTGTTTACTGCTTGCTGAGCTCCTTTTTACACCAAAGTAAAAATGAAAAAAGACTGACTTAGCCTAACATCTATTGAGTTACCAGATTCCTATCTATGAGTCTTTTGAAGCTTGATCTTGTGTCTTGACTGGTTCTTCACGCAGACTCTGATCCGAATATTGATGCTTGCTAGCTGCAGGTGCTAGTTCATTCTCCGCTTACTGGACATGCAGAGCTTATGGCTTCAGTCATGTATTGAGAAGTCCGCATCTTTTTTCCGCTTATGCACTTTGGATTCACCTCTTTTCTTTTTCTTCCTTTCTTTTATTCTTGATTGAGACTTCTTTTTTTGGTTGTCTCGAACCTTGTGCCTCGAGGTATAACCTTCTCAGGCATCAAAATAAACGAATAAAATTTTCTGCCCTAGTTTTCACTAGGAAACTTTCGTGAGTTATTGTAACAAAACTCTATACTACTTCATTATTAAAAGTAGTTAAAGGGTGGGAATGGTGTTTTCTGGAAAAAGAGACGAGGGAGTGGTGACCCTATGCCTAGAATGAAATCAACTAGGGAGTGGAGACCCTATGTTGGGAAAACGACTAAGGAATGGAGATCATATGTCTAAAAATAAAATCAACTAGGGATTGGAGGCCCTATGTTGGAAAATCATCAACTAAGGAGTGGAGACCCTATGTTGGCATCATGTTATGCTGGCATCAACTAGGGAATGGAGACCCTATGTTGGAATACCCTAGGGAGTGGAGACCCTATGTTGGCATCAACTAGGGAGTGGAGACCCTATGTTGGCATCAGGTTATGCTGGCATCAACTAGGGAGTGGAGACCCTATGTTGTCATCAAATAGGGAGTGGAGACCCTATGTTTGCATCAAATTATGCTGGCATCAACTAGGGAGTGGAGACCCTACGTTCAAAACTAGGGAATGGAGACCCTATATTGGCATCAGCTTATGCTGGCATCAACTAGGGACTGGAGACCCTATGTTTGCATCAAGTTATGTTGGCATCAACTAGGGAGTGAAGACCCTACGTTGGAAAATCATCAACTAGGAGTGGAGACCCTATGTTGGCATCAGGTTATGTTGGAATCAACTAGGGAGTGGAGACCCTATGTTGGCATCAACTAGGTAGTGGAGACCCTAGAAAACGACTAGGGAATGGAGACCCTATGTCTAAAAATAAAATCAACTAGGGATTGGAGACCCTAGGTTGGAAAATCATCAACTAAAGAGTGGAGACCCTATGTTGGCATCAGGTTATGCTGGCATCAACTAGGGAATGGAGACCCTACGTTGGCATCAACTAGGGAGTGGAGACCCTATGTTGGCATTAATAAGGGGATGAAGACCCTATGTTGGAAAAAATGCAGCTAGGGATTGGATACCTTATACTACTATGATTTTGAATTTTCTTTGTTTTCTTTCTCTCTCTCTCTATCTCTCTCTCTCTCTCTCCCATGTTCTCTCTTTTTCTCCATCAATTTTATCATCATTTTTATTTCAGAAAATGAGTAAATGCGGGAAAGAATTTTGGAGGATACTTCCATTTCTGGGTTGTTGCTGCAAAGCTGCTTCTAGCCCTTGCGCGGTTTCTTTTGGTGGCACCTGCTTCTTGCAAGGTTGCTTTTTTTGGGCTGCACCTGTTTCCTATTTTTTCAAACAAAGAACAATTTGTCAGTTTGAAATGGTGGTTGGTTTTATGGTCTTGATTCTTTCAGCCACTTGATCTCGTCCCTTTCAACTGCAACTGGTTATTTCTTGAATACCGATTGCATTTTTGACCTTGAAGAACCTCTGGCTTTTCAAGACTTTGCCATGATGGTTGGTCGCGCGGGACTCAACCTTTTTGACTTTATTTTTGCCTTTATAGGCCTTTCACTTCTGACTTGTTTTTTTTTCAATTTTTACTTCAGAGCATTGGGGAACAGTTGGCTCCTCAAACTTTTCTGTAATGGCTAGTCGCGTGGGACTTAACCTTCTTCAACATTATTTTGCCTTCGTAGGCCTTTCATTGCTGGCTTCTTTCTTCAAACTTTAATTTCAGAGCATTTGGGGTACCTTTTCAACTTCATATGCCTTTATCGGCACTTTAATTTGATTTCCTCCTTCCAAGAGTTCTGATTTCGAAGCATCGTCCGCCGTGGCCAGTCGAGGTTGACTTGATGCCCCTAACGAGATACTGGCTCGTATCAAATGAGAACCCTGTAAATCAGTCTTTCCATCCTTTCTTTGCCTTAGTTTCAGAACAGAGTTAGACCGAAATGGATTCAAAGAAAAACAAATAATGGAATGAACAATGAATTTAAAGAAGAGGTATCATTCTCGGGGAAAGGAAAAAAGGACTTATCTGGAGTACATGCAGACTTCAATGAACATGACATGCCTCTTCGACTGGATGCCTGATCCGTGTAAACCGTCTGACTCTTAGAAATTCATCGCAACTTTTACCTCAAAATCGAGAAACCTTGCGCAGAATTGTGTCAATGCCGATGGCTGTGAGGATCCCCTTTTCGATCAGTGGCGCCCTTTGCGAGTTTTCACCAACTGACCTCTCTCTTTTCTCTTCTCACCATCACCTTATAGTTCTCTTTGCGAGTTTTCAGTAACAAGACTCTCTCTTTTCAATTTCTCTGCTTACCATCACCTTATGGTGCCCGTGAGGGTTTTCACCAATAAGAATCTCTCGTTTTATTTCTCTCATTTTGTGGCAACATATCCAAGTAACTGTACCCTCCCATTTAAAACATTCTTGCTGATCGATCAGAAGGACTTAGAAAGGATTTGGGTAAAAGGATTTGGATCGGGTTACAACTTTGGAACCTTTCAGGCGGAACCATCACCGAACCATTAAAACTTCTACCCCAGTTTCAACTTTGGAGAATTGTGGAGTTTTATTTTGATATGACTGAACCCCAGAGAGAGGCTCCCTACGTATCCTTTCGGAATCAAGTCGAACGTAGTTCAGGAAAACTTTGTTATTGATTTGTTTTTATTTTGCTTTTTCTGCTATTTTGCTTTTTTTTTTCTCTTGCTTTTCCTTTCCTTTTTCCTCTTTTTTTTCTGAATTTTTTTTTTTTTGTCCTTTTTGTCTTTTTTTCTTGTTTTTTTATAGTTTTTTTAGTAACACTTTTAGGTTTCAAAGAGGGTAGTCGAAGGTAGGTAACCGACTAAAAGGGTTGGCAAAAGGGTTAATAGTGTTTGGATAGCGAGAATGAAAGCCTTTTTCATCCCAACCAGAAAACATTTAATACTATATGAAGTATCAAACATAATACCTTTTTACTGCACCTGCATTGACAGTTGTTTCAGGGACATTTTATTCGATGTACCCCAAGTACAACACACTATTTTGGTAGTACTCTTGTTGCACGTATGGATCTCTCAAATTTGGAGCCAATTTTTCTTTAGCTGTTCCAATTCATTGTTTTATTTCCTTAAACCTATCTTAATTGCATTCTGATTCTTGATTCATTATTCGAAGTCTGACATCATTTTAGGATCTGGGCATGAAGTCCGCAAGCATGTCATGTCACTGAAATCTGCATTTAAATAGAACTGAGAGTAGAATAAGAAAAGAGACATTCTTGGAAAATGAAATATTCATTCCATTTGATTTTTTGAATTTTTGTTTAAAAATATAAGGGTTTACATCGGAAAGTAAGACAATAAAGTAAAACATCTGGATCACACCCTAAGATAATCCGGACGCAGAAAGGATAACAAGACTGGCTACCGAGACTCCTATCTGATGGGGAACTTTCAGGCCTGGAGACCTTTTTTTGGCTTTTCTTTTGTCTCGGCAACGACTGCAATGGCCTTCAGTGCCGGATCAAATTCTTCATCTTCACAAATCATTCCGACTACTGGCCCAGTGTGAGCAGGCAAGGGATTGTTCATCATATTAGGATCATCTTCATCCATAAGCACTATTGCCTGGACCTCGATGAGGTCTTCCACTACTCTTTTAAGAGTCCAACAATCTTCAATGTCATGCCCCACTGCTCCTGAGTGGTATTCACATCTAGCATCATCTCGGTGCGAGGAGGACTCGGGGTTCGGCCGGTTCAGGGCCACTGGTTGTCACAGACCTAGCCTGATTAATTTTTGAAAAAAACTTGAATACGATTCACTAATAGGGGTGAACTGATTCTTTCTGAAGAGCTTTCTTGGGCGAGGATTGTATTGGGGAACATTTGGTTGGGGATTATATGGAGCTTGGTAGGGATGGGCATTTCTGGGAGATGGAGCTCAGTTTTGTGTATAATGTTGTGGCCGCATGTAAGATCGCGCATTCATTAACCGCATATGGAGGCGGTGCCACAGATAAACAGCATCTTGATGGGTATAATAGTGTTGTGGGATTTAGGAAGCATATATGATTTGTTGAATGCCTTGCGGGCCTTTTTCGATATATGATTTGTTGAATGTCATGCGGGCCTTTTTCGAGCTCGAAGCTATCATGAATCCCTCTTCTCTCCCGTTTCTGTTCATCAAACCCCCTGAACCAATCTGAACAGCCTGTGATGCAGCATTAAAAGCAGTTTGACTCAAGATTCGGCCCGTTTTCAAACCATTTTCGACCATCTCCCCAATTTTGATAGCCTCATCGAATGGTCTACCCATATTAGACATCATGTTCTGGAAGTAGTCCGCCTCTTGGGCCTGTAGGAAGATCGTAACCTTTTTCAAATTAGACAAAGAGTTCCTGTCGGGAGCGATATCCATATTATACTGGAATTGACAGACAAAGTCTCGGACCAAATCGTCCCACACATGCCAATGGGTAATTTCTTGATCCATATACCATTCAGAAGTGATTCCGGTGAGGCTTTCTCCGAAGTAGGCCATTAGCAACTGCTCTTTTCCACCCGCACCGCTCAGCTAGTTACAATATCTTTCAAGTGAGCAATCGCGTCTCCGTGCCCGTCATATTTTTCAAACTTTGGCATCTTGAAACCAACTGGCAGGTGAACATGTGGAAACATGCATAAATCGGAGTACGAGATACTCTTCTAAACACTCAAACCCTTCATGTTTTTTAAGCTTTTCTCTAGGCTTCTCATCTTCCGAGCTATTTCTTCGTGCTCGGGGTTTCTCATTGTTCTTTCCTGACCCATGGAAGACTCATATTGCGGGTTCTGAGGGTAAGAGTTTGGTGTAACGTGAGCTGTGTCTAGCTGAAATTCTGGGCCTTGAAATGGGAAAGCTGAAGACTCAAAGCATGGCCTGGGCACTGTTAGTTATGCCGTAGTGGAGACTGGTGGTGCAGCGAACATTGTTGGCAGTGCCCTTGACTCCGACGACTGGGGGTGATCCACATAAGGCCTTTCGGGGCCATTAAACGTCATTAAAGGGTGACCGCATGAGATGAGTGGGTTGGGTACAAGGATGTTGGTAAGTCCACCTGATCTCGGGATCAACTCAGGGAACCCAGGGTTTGCACTAGGTGGTTCCCTACCATTAGACCAGGCGTCCCACATTTCCAGCATGCAGAGACGCAACATTATATTTTCTTCAGCAGTTGCTGATTCTGATTGCGAAATAGGCGATGTCAGGCTATCCTCAAGACCGATGATTGGTAGATTGTTTACGGAGGCCATCTCTGCCTTTGGATCTTGTGAAGGATGGGAGGCTAGACTACTATCAAAACCAACCAGCAAAACCTGGCTAATTTTCACACCCAACAACCTTGTTAGTTTTAAGACATTTAACATATAGGAAATCGCATGTTGGGATGGGAGGCTAGACTACTCTGCCTTTGGATCTTGTGAAGGATGGGAGGCTAGACTACTAACAAAACCAACCAGCAAAACCTGGCTAATTTGCACACCCAACAACCTTGTTAGTTTTAAGACATTTAACATATAGGAAATCGCATGTTGGGATGCAATGCACCTAACAGTTAAACGCTTCTACCATGTATTTGCACGATTGCATGTTTTATCCTGGCCTTTAAATATCCCTTTCCATTCTCTACCTCTATCATTTCAATTTTTGTCTCTCTCTCTTCTTTTTTTTTTTTTGAATTTTTCATATCTCGATTTCGTTTTCTCTTTCTTTTTTTTTTAAATTTTTTTCACTCAATTTGTTTATGGCTATGATCGAATCCGATGGAGGATTGCCTACGTATCAAGACGCCGCATGAATCAAATGTCACGTAGTTCGGAAAGATTGGAAATAAAGTAAATATCCTAACTCTTATGTTATTTTTTTCTTTTATAAAACTCATACATATTTTTTTTTTGAATTTCATTTTTTTTGAATTACTGAAAGAAAGGCTTCAAAAGAAGAAAGAAAATATTTTTGTCTTTTTTTTTTTTGATTTTTTTTAAATATTTGAAAGAAAGGCTTCTAAAGAAGCAAGAAATTATTTTTTTTAGATTTTGATTTGTATTTTTTTTTTTGAATTTCTAGGAGAAAGATGTAACGACCCGACCTGTCGTTTTGAGCTCTAGCGCGTCGTTCGGCAGTTTGAGGTTACATGCAGATTCACCTCAGGTATTATGACTTATACGCATGGTCGGAATTGAATTCCGGGAGTTTTGGAGTTGGTTTATAAAGAGAATTCTCATTTCGGAAGCTTTAAGTTGAAAGAATTGACTAAGATCGGAAATTTGTGTAAACGACCTCAGAATCAGGATTTAAAGGTTTCAACAAGTTCATATGATGATTTCGGAATTGGGCGTATGTCCGAATTGGGTTTTGGATGACCTGGGAGCGTTTCGGTACCTATTCTGGAAGTTGGCATTTCTGGAGAAAGTTCATAAATTTGGGTTGAATTGTATTTCAGTGTTATCGATGTCCATTTGGGATTCCGAGTTTGGGGATAGCTTCGTATGGTGATTTTGGCATTGTGAGCGCGATCAGAAGTGAATTCGGAGATCCGTAAGTCATTTTGGAGTCATTTGGCTAAAGTTAGAAATTTGAAAGGTGTTTGAGAAGTTTGATCGAAAGTGAAAATTTTGATATCGGGGTTGGATTCGGATTCCGGAAAAGGGAGTAAGTCCGTAATGTTGAATGTGACTTGTGTGCAAAATTAGGGGTCAATCGGACGTGATTTGGTAGGTTTCGGTTTCGAATGTAGAAGTTTGAAATTTCAAAGTTCATAAAGCATGATCTCGAGTGAGATTCATGGTATTAGCGTTGTTTGAAGTGATTTGAGGCCTCAAGCAGGTCCGTATTATGTTTTGGAACTGGTTGGTCTTATTGGACGGGGTCCCGCGAGCCTCGGGTGGATTATGAGTGGTTAACAATCAAATTTTGAATTTGAGAAAGGCTAAGGTTATTGGTTTCTAGTGTAACTACAACTGCGAGGTTTTGGCCACAGGTGCCGAGCCGCAGAAGCGGCCTTGGTGCCGCAGAAGCGGAAGTGGTTGGGCTAGGCTGGGACTGCATATGCGGTCATCTCACCGCAGAAGCGGGACCGCACCTGCGGGAGGCGAGGCGCAAAAGCGGAAAGGGGAGCTTGGTGAAGGAGCGTAGATACGGTAGTGTGGCTGCACCTGCGGAACCGCAGAAGCGGTCAAGTGACTTCAGGTGCGGAAATGCTGGAGGCAATGAGGTTCTTTAAATCGGGGGTTTGGCTCATTTCAACCCCATATCTTCCAAGGGAGTCTATTTTGGAGCAACTTTGAGGTGCCATTTTTACCACCAAGCATGAGGTAAGTGATCTATGCTAGTTTTTGAGTTAAATACATGATTATATACGGATTTGGGCATAGAAATTAGTAGAACTTTGGGATTTTGGGGAAAACCTAGAAATTTGGTTTTATTGGATTTTGACCACGATTTTGGGCGTGAAATTGAGAGTAAATTATATATTTGATTTCGTGAGGTTGTGGGTAAACTTTATCTTCGGAAATTTCGGAATCCGGGCATGAGGGACCAAGGGAGATTTTTGTAAACTTTTCGGTTGGGGTTAGAAATTATTATAAGTTGAATTATTATGAGTAATTGAGTATATATTAATGGGTTTGCGTAATTATTGGTTAGTTCTGGAGCGTTGTGCATCGATTTGAGTTGTCGGAAGGGCTTGGAAACCGATTATGAAATTTCGGAGCGAGGTAAGTCTCCTTTCTAACCCTGTAAGAGAGAATTGTCCCCATAAGTGAAATAATTGATTATGTGCTACTATTTGTGGGGGGCTACGTACGCACGAGGTGACGAGAGTCCGTGCGTAGCTACTATTGTACTTATGTCCGGGTAGTTTAGGACCTGAAAGCATGCTATACTTGAATTATTTGTAACCTTATTGACTATTTAAATCGGTTAAGTCACATCAAATTAGTAAATGAATTTCTAAATAAGTTAAACTTTATTTTTCTGAATCGTGAAAAGAGAATTACTTTCCCTTTGATAAATGTTTCCTGATAAAGTATGGATTGATTGTTTGAATGTGTGTATCTATGAGTATCTGCGTTGCATGTATGATTCGCGAGCGGGGTAATAGATGCATCTATGGTTCTCGCCGTTCGACCCTCCGGCAATGCACAATTTAAATTTATGTTGGACCGGGTCATACGACCTCGGCATTGCTTGCACATGATATTTGCTGGGTACTTTATGTGATTTGAACTGTTTACTGGCCTTGAAGTATAAGTTGTCAACTGGAATGACAAAGACTAAAATTTGTAATTATGAAAGAAGTTGTTCCTTTCTGTCGCTATTTGTTAATTAATTATGACATCCATGCTTAGCGTCACACTTGATTATATTAACTTGACCTCTAGTAAGTGTCAAAATTTACCTCTCGTCACTACCCCTTCGAGGTTAGGCGGGATACTTACTGGATACATGTTGTTATCGTACTCATACTACACTCACTGTGCATTTTGTTTCACAGGCACACGTGCGTCTAGTGGCCTAGCTTGGCACATCGGCATGGTTGATATGGAGACATAAGTAAGCTGCACCTCTCGAGATGACCCGCAGCCAGCAAGTCTCCTTCAAAGTATTTTGTTTCATTTTTCCCTACTGTCTTATTTGTATTCCGGACGGTTATTGTATTTCATTTGTTTTCTAGAAATTGCTCATGCACTTGTGACACCAGGTTCTGGGATGACTATGAGATTTATTCATTATTTGGATTTGTTAAAGAAATTATTGTTTACTCAGTGGAAGTTCGTTAATTATTGTTTAATGAAATGAAAAGGAATAATTTCAAGAGTATTAAAATAAAGGCTTAATTAACTTCTTGGTGTCGGCTTGCCTGACAGTGGTGTCCGGCACAATCACGACCTTTACTGGATTTAGGTCGTGAAAAAAGATTTCTAAAGAACGGAAAAACATATTTTTTGTTGAATTTGATTATTATTATTTTTAATGAAAGACTTCTAAAAATTCGTTTTCTTGCGTTTTAAACTTTGGAAATTTCAAAAGTAAGAAGAAAAAATATTTTTGTTGAATTTCCATTAGTTTTGTCTTTAGTTTTTTTTTTAGAAGAAAGAAAATATTTTTGGATTTTGAATGTTGCCTCTAAATTTTCTAAAGAGGGACTTTAAAGAATGACTTCTAAAGAAGAAAAAGAATTTTTTTTATTTATTTTTGTTTTTTGATTTTTTTTAATTTTTAAAAAAAATACTTCTGAAGGAAACCCATATTTTGGATTTTGATTATTGATTGATTTTTTTATTTATTAACTGAAAGACTTTGGAAAGAAGAAAATTATTTTTTTGGTTTTTAAAAATCCTTTTCTTTTTTTTTTCTTTTTTTTTTTTTTTAATTTTCTAAGGAATGACTTCTAAAGAGGAATTAAAGAAAAATATTATTTTTTTTGAAAATTGAGGGCCGGAACCGATGAGGTTTGCATACGTATCTCACATCTGGTGAGAATCAGACCCACGTAGTTCGGTCAATTCTGACGAAACCGTGGAAACATGACTTTTGAAAACATTGACTTATTTTCTTTATCTTTTTTTTTTCGGAGAAATTTCGGCAGTGTTTCGGATTTTAAATACCTACCCACATCTCTTTTTGTTGTTTTTTTTTATTTTCTTTTTTTTTTCTCTTTTTTTTCTTGATTTTCTTTCCCTATTCTAGAAGTCGGTCAACATGCAAACCGAAACAAACAGATGCCAAGTAGCACGTAAGATGCATCGGGATTGTCTTTTAATTTGGGTACACCTGTCCTAGACAAAGCCAACCCCTGTGTTGAGTCCCCAAAGTCAAATGCACATGATGCAAATAAATGTTCTTACTAGGGATCCTGTATGAAGTTGTGTTATTCTAGGTTTAAACCTGGGGTGTATTGTTCTAGACCTGGCTTACCCGAGCGCACAACTCGAGCCGAAGGGGGGCAGCGTACCGAGAATACAAAAGCTTCACCGGCTTTGCAACTTGTCCGAGCCTCATTCTAAAATTTGGATATGACTCTAACAAAAAAGAAGCCACGCGAAGCGCACGCTTCCCAGAATATTTAGATGACTCAAAGAGAAGAAGGGTCTTCGTAAAAGTTATATACAGTTCATGGCAATATTAAAGCGGTAAAGAGCGCCAATTATCACATTTGGCCCACACATGTAAAAATCAGATAATCATGAAAGCCAAGCATAACAGTTATTCTAAGCTCGAATTCTTAAACCCTGAACAAGATATTCTTGGTTTGTGTCCCCATCAGAGTCGCCAGAGTTGTCACATCTCCTTTGTACCCGAGTGGGAATAAGGGAGTTTTTTCAATTTAAGAGACATTATTCGAATTAGGATTATTTAATTAATTTAGGAGTCGCCACTCGGAATTATTTATTTACGGTGTTCCGAGTAACCATTTATTTTAAAAGCCCAAATCGAGGAAATTTTGACTCCATTTAAAGTCTGCGAAAACCAGAAGACCGGGTAAGGAATTATGTTTACCCGCGAGAAGGTGTTAGACACTCCCGAGTTCCGTGGTTTTAGCACGGTCGCTTAACAATTTATACTTGGCATATTTAATTTGTTTTAATTACGTATTTTAAAACCTATGTATATTTTACCTTTTACCACTTTTTAATTATTTATGGAAATTATTTGAACAAGCCGTGATGCCGCGCACTCGTCGTTTTAGTACGCGTTGCAAACCGCGCCACATGAAATGCACCCTCGATTTAATATATGTTTATTTTTATTATTATTCGAAGTTATGGTTGGGTCACATGAAATGCACACTCAAATGGGATTAACGTATCGTGACCACGATACGGAAGTCGTACCCATAGTCACGATGATTTATTTATTAATCGCGCCTAAAGCAAGTTACGATGTTCATGAGTTGCTTGTTTTACTTAAGGAGGTGGGGCCAAACATAATTCTTTCTGGTCGAATTTCTTTATCTTTTCGTCAAAAATTGTTTCCAGCATCCGTCATCCCTAAACTAAACTTAGGCTTAAAATCGCTTGAGCATGATAATATTATTCTCAAAGCCTAAGCATTCAAATCTAATGAAGCCTACTGCAGGATATCAAAGATCTATTCTAACCAGTAGATAAACTTGTCGCAACATGATTTCAACTAAAAATATTCAAACAATAAGAAAAAAAAATCTGCTCAATTAAAACTTCCATAAAGAAATAAAAGAAAACTTAGCAAACGCACTACTTCGTTACTAATTCATAATTTTTCTACCAAATTACATGATTAGATTGAAGAAATGGCTATGGATTAATGATATACAAGTGAAATAGGATTAGGAATCGTTACCTATGAGTCTTTTCTTCAAAACCCACTCAAAATCGCCTAATCCCGAGCTTCAAATCGTTTTTAGAAAATATGAATTTCAAACCCTCGAATTTGGTATTGACTGCCCAGCGATCCCGCACCTGCGCCCCTTGGACCGCACCTGCGGAAAATACATCGCAGGTGCGGAAATTTCATTAAGTGGGCTGGAGCCGCACCTGCGGTCATTGGGCCGCATCTGCGGAACCTCGACCGCACTTGCGAGCCTGGCTGACCTTGGCCGCGCCTACGACTCCTCTTCCGCAGGTGCGAAACACCAGAACCAGCAGTGCTTCAGCTGGTTTTTAAGTTCAAAACCATCCCGTTGAGCATCCGAAACATCCCCGAGGCCCTCGGGACCTCAACCAAAACTACCAACCAGTCCTAATACCTCATCCAAACTTAGTTGAACCTTCAAAATACCTCACATAACACCAAAATTACAATTTACGCATGGATTCAAGCCTAAGGACTTATGAAATTTCCAAAATCCACAACCGATACCGAAATATGTCAAAACTAATCCGAATGACCTCAAATATTACACACAATTCATAAATGACACTACAGACCTACAACCACTCTCGGAATTCCATTTCGAGCCCAATATCAAAATTTTACCTATCGGACAAATCGCCGAAATTCTAACTTTCGCCAATTCAAGCATAAATCTACTACAAACCTCGAAAATACATTCCAGACATGCTCCTAACCCCGAAATCACCCAACGGAGCTAACGGAGTCGACAGAATTCCATTCGGGATCCGTATTCACACAGTTCCAACTATGGTCCGATTTTTATAGCTTAAACTCATGTAGAGGGACTATGTGTCCAAGAACTCTCCAAAATTCGCAACTAATCATTCTGACAACTCCCATAAGCAGATACAAACATGAGGAAAACAGTTATTAGGGGATCAGAAAGCTAACTCTCAAAACGACCGACCGGGTCGTTACATCCACATTCCACCACAAATTCCCAACTAATCCATGGCCATCACTATTTAATTTAAACATAAAAAAACTAAACAAAATACTTAATAGTCAACATAATTAATTCAACGTATAATTCAATACATCAAATCTAATAAGAAAATTCAAACAATACCAAGTAAGAAATAGAGAGGTCTCAGATTTGAAGACAAATATATTGTTACAACCTACAGATGACCTTTCATTAAAACCACAAATATTACACGAAGCAGGAAAACTGAGAGGAGTACCTGGAGCGCAAGTCTACATCTCCAAAAAAACCTAGATAAGGCAAAGAAATCAGATGATTGGAGCCTAACGAAACAGATAACAATCAACAGCAAAATCGAGCAACACATTTGTGTTCAAATCACTCCCTTAAAACTCAGAATATGCAGGATAATCGAGCACTTAAGACAACTTTAAAATTCCCTTTGAATCGTAGTCTTCATCTGTTCGTTTTTTCAGTTTTTTTGTTTTCTAGTTCTTTGACGTCTTTGGTTCTGTGGTTGAAGATGGGGGATTGAGAGAAGGGTGACGACGCTGATTTCTGCTGAAGATCATAAAATGAGAGAGATCGGCAGCGGTTTTTCAAGAGGGGTGGTCCGATCTGTTATTGATGATGGATGGAGGGGCGGCGGCGCTAGCTAGGGTTGAAATGGGGGGGGGGGATCTGATATGTTTGAAGAAGATGAAGAATGGCGGAGGCTCAATTTTTGTGTAGAGGGATAGACATGGTTTTTTTAAGGAGGGGGGGTATGATGTTGTGTGTTTGGAGAGGGGTCTATTTGGAGGAGATTATTGAATGAGAGTGGGGAGGGAACGACGTTGGTCTTTGGGGGATTAGGGGTTCCTCATTATCTAAGGGGAGGGGGGTCTCTAATTAGGTCTCCCCGAAGAATGGGGAAGGGTTTAGGTGTTTAAGGGAGTGATATGGGCCAGGGACGGATTGGGCTTCTAGAGGGGATGGGCTGGAACTGGTTTTGGGGAAATTGGGCCGCTGAGATTGTTCTTTGGCCCAAATTCAATATAAAACCCAATAAACAACCTTTCTTTCTCTTGTTTTTATGATTTTTTAAATTAACCAATTTAATTCTTATTAAACTAACTTTACAACGTTAACCAAATTACCTATTTTCCAAATTTACCAATTATTTTATTTAAATTATTAATTAAAACTAAAATGCTAAACAAGACAAAACATACTAATGTATTTTTTGTATTTTAATAATGCAAACTAAATGTTAATAATGCAAGTAAAAATCTAAGGATGCAAAAAGCAAAAGAGAAAATATTTTTTGATCATTTTTGCGATTTGAAATGCTACTAAAACATGCTAAAAGTGCCAAACAAATAAAAATAAAAATTCCTAAATTTTAGAAAAGTCACTAAAACTATTTTTGAATATTTTAGGAGTAATTTCCTATGTGGGGCAAAAATTAGGTGCTCACATCAACCACCTGCAAAATTATAAAAGATAGTTGTAAGAGGTGTTGCCTTCCTGTAATAGTTGAATTACCTGGGTTGAGTCGGTTTATATTTCGCACGACCATAGGTTATGTTGAAGAATCAGTTCTAGGCCTTTTTTTAAGGCTAGAATTTCTGCATGCATACATTTTAATGCCTGTATTTCATCATGGAATCCCAGAATCCAGTCGCCAATATTGTTTCTTATGAATTCTCCTATGCCACCATGTTTTTTTGGAAATCTCCATCCATATTAAGATTAAACCATCCAACACGTGGTTTATGCCAATTAGTGTTACAGGTAATCTTGCTTGAAGGAATACTTTCTCAGTTGGTCAGGAGAACAAATTCTGTAGCTTGTTTGATGATTAAGGGAATGATAACGTAATTAGAGGCGCTGTTTTCAATATTTTTTATTCCTATTAAGCCAAAGATTCCAAATAGCAACAGGAAAAAGTTGAGATCGAGTAATTATTTTTAAGCATATGGTAGAATTACAAAATCTTAATCTATTAAGACAGTGGTGGTTATCAGACTTTGGCTAGTTGATCCTTAGATTTAGGGAGTGCCAAATATTTTTTGCTACATAACAATGAAGGAAAATATGGGGGATATCCTCAATATCATTACGACAAATAGTACAAACTTTATCAACATTCATTCCTATATTGTGGAGATAGAATCTACAAGGGGTCTATTATGGTAACATTTCCATAGAAGGATTTTTAATTTATTGTGACAATATACTTCCCAAATCTATCTAAAGCTTTTGGTCAGTATCATATCTGTTTCAATCAGATTATAGCATGAAGCTATAGAGAATAAACCATTGCTATTAGGTTCCCAAATCAGACCGTCGTAGCCTCTGTTTATTGGTAGCTTAATAGAGAAAAAACTTCCAACTATATTGTCTAGCAAAATCATCAAAATATTATTCAAGGTCCAATTGTTGTGGTCAATAAGGTCCTTGATAGTTAATGAAAAGTCTTTTTTCGCTAGAGGACCCTCAATAGCATTTCTTAGGCAAAGACTATTAGGGATCTATCTTGTATCCCAGATACCTAGGGAATAGTTATGACCAATATACCCCTTTATTTCACTAATCCCAGCCCTTGAGTATACTCTTCCAACAAAAGGATCGGCGCTTCCTAAAAGAAAAGATGTAGGATTGCATGAGAATTTTGCCATGGGGCTTGGGAAAAAATTAATAGTCTCCATGCTAAGCTTGTAAGGAGAGCTAAATTTTTTGATTTGGCTTTTCTAAGTCCAAGGCCGCCTTTGTTTTAATCAAGGGCGATTGTGTCCCAACTTAGGAGATGTAGTTTTCTTTTTGTGTCATTTGATCCCCAAATAATCTCTCTTTGAATCTTATTTATGGACTTATGAATCTTGTCTGGTAGAAGAGTCTATTGCATTACATAGTTAGGAATGCTAGCAAGAGTGGATGATGAAAGAGAAACTCTACCAACCATGTTTAAACTATTAATCTTCCAGTAAGCAAGGTGACTATGCATATTATCAAGAATAAAGAGGAAGTCTTTGGTTTTTGGGGAGGAGTAAAGGATAGGGAATCCAAGGTATTTTTCAAATGATTCACTATTTTTCATCCAAAAGAATTTCAAGGTGGCACTACTAGTGTCTTTGAAGCAGTTCTAAGAGAAAATAATTTTAGACTTAGACATATTAATGCTTTGACCGGATAAATTACAAAACATGTCAAGGCCAATTTAAATAGTAGTACAAGTGTTTAATTAATATCATTAGGGTTAGGTCGTCCGCAAAAAAATGTAGGAGAGAGCAAGACCACTAGAGCTAATAGCTACAGAGTCTCACCTTTTTATATCCACCTGGAAGTTGATATATCTCGATAACATCTCCATGAAAAGGATAAAAATATAGGAGACATATGGTCACCTTGTCTAATTCCTCTACTAGGATAGAAGAAATAACTTCTTGAACCGTTTACAAGGACAATCATACAAGGCGAAGTGATGCAAGACATTATTAATTTTGGAAAGTTGGGAGGAGTTTTGAAGTAGTTTAGGGTTCTAAAGATGAAAGACCATTCCATTTTATCAAACGCTTTTTCAAGATCTATTTTTAGAACCATTTTTTCTTTTTTACTGGAACTATTTTTAAAATTTTGAATGATTTCTTGAATCAGAATCGCATTCTCACTAGCTCGTCTATTTTATTTAGAAAACTATACTGGAAGGGACTGCTAATCTTGTCTAAAAAGGGTTTCAATCTATTGGCAATAACCTTTGTGATGATTTTGTGAATAGTGTTACAAAGGCCTATTGGGCGGAAGTTCTTTAGATTATTAGCATTAGGGAATTTGAGAATGAGGCATAAATTATCACGCCACAACCCCGGGAAGCGCGACCGACGCTCAACCGAGTGGACCCGATCGAGCAAGCCTGTTAGACACTTTCTACCCAACTCACTCATGATCAAGAGAAGGCATGTTTTCATTATTTAGACAGTAGGAAGATCATATATACATTACTAAATCATCCTATTGGTTACATCATTCTTAAGTTTCATAATACACACATTCTTATGATTCTAGTGGAACAAGAGTTCAAAACACAACATAATCTATTTGACTTTTCTAGCACCCATGTACAACCCACATAGTGTCTACGAAGCCTCTAAATATACAAAATAGAGTTATGATAGTTCTGGCAACAAGACCCTGGATATACCTCAAAACGTGATAAGAATATGAACAAAAGATACAATACATGACCCCGAGATGAAGTGGGCTCACCGAGTCTGCTGAGAAGAGGATGTACCACTATCGATGATCAACATTGCCTGCTATGGAACCACCTGCATCCATTTAAAGATGCAGCGCCCCCGGTAAAAGAGACGTTAGTACTGTCGAATAGTACTAGTATATAAAACTAAAACACCATCTCAATAGAATGAACAATAATACAAGGGGGAAACAATCATGAGTTCAATAAGAGCTTCAAACAATACTAAAAAATCAAGTAAGTATCACATAAGTTCTCAAGTCAATTTCCATATTATTAAGTTGGGGAATCTTTATTGCTAAAATACGATAAATCACAATACCACCGTATTCTTACATGGAATCTGATCTCGACCCGATCGGCTATGTCATATCATTTGAGACATCATTCATAACCACAATTTCAATTATCATTTCCAACACAATCACCACCATGTGTGCGGCATGGCGTCCGATCACGGCACAATCGGCAAGGCGATCTCACCTGAGACATCCCCCTTTCAATCAATCACCGCAATTCATATTGTTTCCCATATTTTCTATTCATTGGTACGAGTGGCCTCAATTAGAAAGTCATTCTTGGAACTTGGCCGTATTTTATAATTCCTGATTCACCTTTTTCACGTTCAAACATCATTATCATCAACAACAATACAGCCTACCATGCAAGGCATTAGTACACACATGAGCAATTTGGAATTCCTAAGCACATAGAGGCTTTTCATACAATTTGGTATAACAACCTTTATTTAATTTTGACATGCGATCTTAACATTTCTAGCACAAAATCCACATTTTTAAACACATCCCCACATGGAAAGATGACATGATATTTTATGTCCGGGGACATAGATATTCTAGATACCCCCTTCTATTATGAATCGCCAAAGTCTTCCTAATTGTAACGATCCGGTCGGTCGTTTTGAGAGTTAGCGCCTAGATCCTCTAATAACTACTTTCCCCACGTTTGTTTCTATATATGGGACTTTTCTTAGCGATAAGTTGTGAATTTCGGAGAGTTTTGGGACACATAGTCCCTATATGTCAGTTTAAGCTTTAGAAATCGGGCCATAGTTGGAACTGTGTGAAGATGGGTCCGGAATGGAATTTCGTCGACTCTGTTAGATCCATTGGGTAATTTTAGAGTTAGGAGCATGTATGAAATGTGTTTTCGAGGTCTGAAATAGATTTAGGCTTGAATTGGCGAAAGTTAGAATTTTGGCGTTTTCGGCTGATAGGTGAAATTTTGATATCCGGATCGGAACGGAATTACGAGAGTGGCTATAGGCCCGTAGTGTCATTTATGACCTTTGTGTAAAATTTGAGGTGATTCAGACTAGTTTTGACGTGTTTCGGTATCGGTTGTAGATTTTGGAAATTTTCTAAGTTCTTAGGCTTGAATCCATGCATAATTCTTGATTTTGATGTTATGGGACGTGGTTTGAAGGCTCGACTAAGTTCGAATGAGGTATTAGACTAGTTAGTAGGTTTGGTTGAGGTCCCAGGGGACTCGGGTGTGTTTCAGATGCTTAATGGGCTAATATTTGGACTTAGGAAGGATCAGATTTTTGTTGGTGCTGGTGTTCTTCTATGCATTCGCATGAAGGGTGTCGCGAACGCATAGGACAATATGGGCTAAGGGGAAAATGCTCTATGAGCTCGCATAAGGGGAGTTGCGAACGCGATGGTTTGGTCCAGTGTTAATCGTGAACGCATGGGCCAGGCCGCGTTCGCGAAGAAGGAATGAGGTTCATGGGGGTTCGATGTTTTACCCTTCGCGGTCGCGTGAGTCGTGCCGCGTTCATGTAAGGTTGGGAAGCCAAGGACCGCGTTCGCGTAGGTAAGAATATGGGAACGTGAATTTTACCCTTCGCGTTCGCAATGGTGCTTCCGCGAACGCGATGAGGACTATACCTGGGCAGATTTTAAAACCCAAAATTGAGGGTTTAAGCTATTTTTTCACATTTTTGAACTTGGAAGCTCGGGGGATTGCGAGTTTTGATAATATTTTCACCTGGGCACTTTGGGTAAGTAATACCTACTCGGTTTGGACTAATTTCCACAAATCTATACCTAAATCCATCCTTTAATTTCGAATTTGGCGTGGAAAATTGGGAAACTTTGGATAAAGTTCTTAGGCCGAATTTTTGAATTTTGATCGAGGTTTTGATATCTGATTCGAGTAATTCTTGTATGGTTAGACTCGTGAGTGAACGAGTGTCCGGAATTTGTATCTTTTACTCAATTTCGAGACGTGGGCTCGGGGGACTTTTTGGGCAATTTTTTGTAATTTCGCGTACTAACTTCGAACTAATTAGCTAGATTGATTTCTTAAAGTGATATTTACATTATACAATTGAATTGAATAGATTTGGGCCATTCGGAGTCACGTACTTGTGGCAAGAATGTGGTTTCGATTTGAGTAGAGTCGTCGAGGTAAATGGCTTGTCTAACTCTATGTTGGGGAATTTCTCTTAGGTTGTTTTGATATAATTGTTGTGTGGGTGTCGTGTACGTGAGGTAACGAATACGTACACGGGCCATTTGTGCGAAAAATCCACTTTTCCTTCAAAACTTATACACTACCTTGTTCTTCTATTACATCATTTCTACGTGTTTAATTATTCCTCTTAGATTAGAAAAGCATGCCTATTGTTTCCATATTAAATTGCTTAATTGACACTCTATGCACCATGTTTAGTTAGTTTCCCCTGCTTTCCTACCTGTATTTTGATGTACGGTTAGAATTGATGTTTATTTGGCATTTACTTCGCATTGCATATTTAAATTTTGGGACTACGGATGTATTTTGGGACTACGGGATGATATCCCGAGAGATTCCATTGTGTGATACATTGTGCTGAGACAAGGGCTCCATTTTACTTTCTTATTTCAGCTTATTCACTTTAGAAATTTTTTCTTTTCCGTATTATTTAAACTGTTTATTTATAAATTCAGTAGAGCCTTAACCTGACCTCGTCACTACTTGACGGGGGTTAGGCTTGGCACTTACTGGGTACCGAATGTTGTGTACTCATGCCCTTTCCTGCAAATGTTTTTCCTGTGCAGATCCAGGTTCGAGTTCTCAGCCACGTGGCTAGTGGTCGCCACAGCTGTTTCGAGGAGACTGTAAGGTAATTCTGCCGCATCCGCAGAATCCTCCGAGCCACCTTCCCTTCCGGTTTAGATAGAGATTTCTATGTGTTGTCTTTCCCGTTGTATAGAGCTATTACTGTATAGAAGCTTGTGACTATGATGTGACATTACGGGTTTTGGGAGTTATACTTGTATATGCCGAGCGGCTATGTTATGTCTACTTATATTTTTCTTTTTCTGCCTTTAATTTATCGTTTTGAATTGAGATTTTTCGCAAATTTAGGCTTACCTAGTCATAGAGACTAGGTGTCGTCATGATTCCTTTTCAGAGGGTAAATCGGTGTCACGCCCCAACCTTGGGGGACGCGACTGGCGCTTAATCGGGTGAACCCAGTCAAGCAAGCCTGATCATCCTTTCCTACCCGACTCATTTACTTCCTGAGATTATGGCACAACATTTTTAACTGAGTTAGCAGGAGACAAATCAAAAGCATACGTACACGAT
Organism: Nicotiana undulata; assembly: GCA_005239495.1. Classification (NCBI taxonomy): domain Eukaryota; kingdom Viridiplantae; phylum Streptophyta; class Magnoliopsida; order Solanales; family Solanaceae; genus Nicotiana; species Nicotiana undulata. The sequence continues at coordinate 50,479 of ML287127.1, read as the reverse complement.
ATTAGCCTATTCTTTCTTATATACCGATACCAACATTTGGGTCTCCCAAATACATACATACTAATTACAATATTTAAGATATGGGATTACAGTTACGAGTTAACCCAACAACTACCCAAAACATACATGACCCATATGAGTGTCTACGGAGCCTCTAGAAATAAAGAAGATGGACATAATCCTGCCGGCGACAAGGCCCCGGCTATACCTCGAAATAGAACAACATATACAAAAGAGAGCAACATAGAATTACACACGGCTCCGAGATGAAATGGGGCTCACCAAAACTGCTATGAGGAGGAGGAGAGGGCACCACTATCGACGCTCGACGCTACCAGTACCAGAGCCACCTACATCCATAACACGTTGTAGCGCCCCCGGCAAAAGGGACGTTAGTACCATTGAATAGTACTAGTATGTATGAACAAACTCTACTCTAGATAGAATAAACATCAAACATGTAGTAACAAAATTAGAGACCTTGTATAACAGTTCACAGAAATAGGGGGAAACACAAAGAAGAGTCACCATGTTTTCTTATACCGTTTTGCCATCTTTTGGTTAAAAGCTTTTATAGACAAGCGCCTTTACTTTTAATATATCACCGTGTCGTTATCACACGGAGTCCGGTATCTGCCCGACCGGCTAAGCCATCCTAAGTTATACATCACAACATCATAGCTTTACAATTTCCACCCTGTCATTATCACACGGAGTCTGATCTCTACCCTATTGGCTAAGCCATCTCACATGAACCATTGGGACATTATCATCATCATACTTTCATAATTACCACCGTGTCATTATCACACAGAGTCCGGTCTCTGCCCGACCGGCTAAGCCATCCCACTTGGAACAGTGAGACATCATCAATATAATATTCTCAATGCAATTACCACCATGTGTACAACATGGAGTCCGATCTCTGCCCGATCGGCTAAGCCATCTCACTCCAGGACATAACCATATCATTTTAATCCTTTTAGTTCACTTCTCTTATCATCATTTAGTTTACGATTCTTGGCACTTGGGCATATCTACCTTTTTGGGTTACATTCCCCTCTTCAACCACATCATAAACTCATCTTTCACATTAACTAAAACCATCACATAAGATGAGTCGTACACATAGCAAAAGAAAGAACATGATGATCACAATGCATACTTTCAAATAGCATAACGGCATAGTAGTAACATAGAATAGCATGAAAGTAAGAATTTTTCCACTTAACACATAGAACCCATTTACCCTTTGGAGAATCAAACAAGGGAATTCATACCGTATATTTTAGCACCAACGGTTTTATTCTATGAAGATTAGAGTTAGACATACATACCTCGATTGGGATTTTCCTTAATTTCTACCACAATTCACCGGACCTTGTAGCACCTTCAATCTAATTCACAAAGTGGCACAATCGCACCCAAAATTAGGAATAATGATCATTGCTTGAGTTCACTTGAGCATTGTATCAAACATTAGGTGTTCATTAAGAGTGCATGGCCCCTTTTTAGTGAATGATTACTCCACCCCATTTCCCTTTACTAGTTTAGGATTACTTGATTACATGCATGCAAGGTTTCTATCCCCATTCCCATGAAATAACCTATCCATGGTCCCTTTTAACCAAAATCTGGAAATTAAGGTTGGTGTGGTAGAAGTTTACCTCTTAGAGGGAAGAAATTGGTGTCCTACTTGATTAGTTCCAACCTTGAGTGGTGATGGAGGATCAATTTGAGGGAATTGGGACCTTCTCTCTCTAGAACCCACTCTCTTCTCACTTTAATTTATTAGAAAATGGCTAAAAAGATGGGGAATGGGTGTTATATAAGTCTGGGGATCGGGTTTAAAATGTAGGAAAATGGATGCCCCGATGCAGGTTTGCAGTCCGAAATGCGATCGCATTTCGGTTATACGGTCCACGAACCTGCCGCATAAGTGGTCTCAAATGGGCAAAAAGAAAAAGGGGACTGCCCAGGTATGCGACATTATGCGGTCCGCATACCTGTTATGCGATCGCATAGTGGACTGCACATCTGCATCCCTTCACGAAAATTTTCCTCTAAGTCCGTAGGGTAATTTTCAATCCTAAAGGTCCGAACCGCGGCGAGCAAGCATTTCTACAAATATAACAACATAGGGATCTAATCGAGCATCGTTTTGGTTAAGGATTTTACGGGTCTTTACATCCTCCCCCACTTAAGATCATTCATCCTCGAATTAGGATCGGGGCAATCACTTGGGTTTGAATACACTATATGCCAACCCCCAAATTTAACTAACTCCAAATTTTTCTAAAACTTTTGCCAGACTTTCCTTTGTAATTAGGCCTATCCACCTGTCAGAGAGCCCTCGAAACACCCTTCAACGAACTTCATATAATCAGTCAACAAAATAGCACATAAATACAACACAGATTAAGGGGTTATAAGAGGACGGAATGACTAGGGAAGTGAGGTGGCTTTCCACAATTTTGACAAGCAATGCAATTATTTAGAGATGACAACTTCCTAAACTATTACCTGACTTATTTAAACAAATGAGGGTACTTCTTTTTCATTTCATTTTGAGCTTCCCAACTAGCTTCCTCGACTTGTTGATTTCACCATAATACATTAACCGATGCAATTTCTTTGTTTTTCAACTTACGGACCTGCCTATCAAGAATAGCAACCGGAACCTATTCATATGAAAATTCTTCGTTAACGTCAACACTCTCAACCGACACGATGGCAGACGGGTCTCAAACCACTTTCTTCAACATGGACACATGAAACACTGGGTGAACCAATGGCATTTCAGGGGGCAGCTCCAGCCTATACGCCAACTTTCCTATCCTTTGAGTGATTCTATATGGCCCCACATACCTCGGACTCAATTTCCCCTTTTTCCCAAACCGCATGACCCCCTTCATGGGAGATACCTTCAAGAACACCCAATCATCTTCTTGGAACTCCAAATCCCTGCGACGAACGCCCGAATAGGATTTTTGACGGCTCTGAGTAGTTTCTAACCGTTCCTTTATGATTCTAACCTTATCCATAGCTTGATGCATGAGATCTGGTCCCAATAGTTTGGCCTCTCCAACCTCAAACCACCCAATTGGTGACCGACACCTCCTACCGTACAAAGCCTCAAATGGTGCCATCTGAATACTGGCATGGAAACTATTGTTGTAAGTAAATTCTATAAGTGGAAAATGATCATCCCAACTACCTTTAAAATCAAGCACACAAGCATGCAACATGTCCTCGAGCATTTGGATGGTCCGCTCTGCTTGTCCGTTAGTCTGCGGGTGGAAAGCTGTGATGAGATTTACCTGCGTCCCCAAACCTTGCTGAAATTTCTTCCAAAATATTGTTGTGAATTGGGCCCCGCTATCTGAGATAATGGAAATTGGAGTGCCATGGAGCCTGACTATTTCCTTTATATATAACTGAGCATATTGTTTTGCAGTGTCGGTGGACTTAACTGGCAAGAAATATGTTGACTTCGTGAGATGATCCACTATTACCCAAATTGAGTCAAACTTGCGCGGAGTACGGGGTAATCCTACCTTAAAATCCATATTGATCATCTCCCACTTCCACATCGGTATTTCTATAAGCTGCGCCAACTCACCGGACCTTTGATGTTTGGCTTTTACTTGCTGATAGCTCGGTCACTTAGCCACAAAGTCTGCTACACCCCTCTTCATGCTATTCCACCAGTACACTTTCTTGAGGTCGTGATACATTGTTGTAGAATCGGGGTGTACGAAATATCTAGTTTTATGAGCTTCTGCCATTATCCTCTGCCGAAGGTCATCCATATCTGGGACACATAATCGTCCTTGGCACCGCAAGACACCGTCATACTTGCTAAGCAAAAAAGTTGTGCTCCTATGATTAAGAATTGCCTCTTTTAGCCGCGCCAACACTGGATCATTGTATTGCTTTTCCTTGACTTCTGCCACAAGCGATGATTCTGCTATGTTACGTACTATAACATCCCCTTCGCCAGAGGCTGTGAGACAAACTCCCCGACTGGCCAACTGGTGAACTTCTCGTGCCAATGTCCTTTGACCTGCTTCCAAGTGAGCCAAGCTACACATAGATTTTCGACTAAGAGCGTTTGCCACCACATTAGCTTTCCTTGGATGGTATAAGATATCTATATCATAATCTTTAAGCAACTCCAACCAGCTCCTTTTCCTGAAGTTTAATTCCTTCTGCTTGAATAAATATTGGAGATTCTTGTGGTCTGTAAACACGTCCACATGAACCCCATACAGATAGTGCCGCCAGATTTTTAATGCAAAAATAACTGATGCAAGCTCCAAATCATGCGTCAGATAATTCTTTCGTGATTCTTAAGCTGCCTTGAAGCATATACTATAACCTTACCACATTGCATTAACACACACCCAAGACAAACCTTTGAAGAATCACAATACACCACAAACCCATCTGCACCTTATGGCAAGGTCAACACCGGCGCCGAAGTTAATCTCGATTTCAACTCCTAGAAACTCTTTTCACAAGCATCGGACCACTGGAACTTGACCGCTTTTTGCGTCATTTTTGTCAAAGGAGAGGTGAGAGTAGAGAATCCTTCCACAAACCTCCTATAATATCCAGCTAAACCCAAGAAACTGTGAATCTCATCGGGGTTGTTGGTCTAGGCCAATCCTTTACAGCTGCGATCTTATGGGGATCGACTCGAATCCCTTCCCTGGAGACAACATGTCCCAAAAGGTAACTGATTCAAGCCAAAATTTGCATTTCGAGAACTTTGCATATAACTGGTGCTGATGAAGAGTCTGCAGAACTGCCCTGAGGCGATTAGCATGATTTTCTTGACTTCGTGAATATACGAGGATATCATCAATAAAGACTATTACAAAGGAGTCAAGAAATGGCTTGAAGGCCCGATTCATAAGGTCCATGAAAACTGTTGGGGCGTTGGTTAGCCCAAAAGACATTAGCAAAAATTCAAAGTGTCCATATCGCGTTTTGAAAGCTGTTTTGAGAATATCCTGCTCTCTTATCTTTAGTTGGTGGTACCCGGACCGCAAATCAATTTTTAACAAGAACCCAACACCTTGCAATTGATCAAACAAATCATCTATCAGAAGCAATGGGTACTTATTTTTTATTGTAACTTTGTTGAGCTGCCGGTAGTCAATACACATTCGCAGTGACCCATCCTTCTTTCTGACGAAAAGAACTGGTGCGCCCCAAGGCGACACACTTGGTCGAATGAAACCCTTTTCTAGAAGATCATTCAGTTGCTCATTTAACTCCTTCAATTCCGTTGGTGCCATCCTATGGGGTGGGATAAATATCAGTTGCGTTCCCGGCAATACATCAATCTCAAAATCAATCTTCCTGTCTGGAGGGATCCCAGGGAGCTCACCTGGAAAGAAATCAAGGAACTCATTCACAATAGGCACAGGCTCGAGAGAAGGCACCTCAGAGGTGGTGTCCGCAACTCGGACCAAATGGTAGATACACCCCTTTCTGATCATCTTCGAGGCCTTAAGGTAGGAAATAAACCTACCTCTCGGCATAATATTATTCCCCTCCAACTCAATAGCTTGCTCATTAGGAAACTTAAGCCTCATAATTCTGGTTCGGCAGTCGAGTTTAGCAAAGCATGAATAAATCCAATCCATTCCCATTATTACATCAAAATCAATCATCCCTAGCTCAATAAGATCGACCGTGGTATTTCGACCACGCACCTCACAACATAGTTCCTATAGACCCGCCCGGCCATAATAGATTAACCAACCGGGGTAGATACCGAGAATAACTCATAAAGATATTCTGGTTCTATCCCAAAACTTGAAGCAATATAAGGAGTGACATATGATAAAGAAGATCCGGGATCAATAAGAGCATACACTTCATGGGATTGAACAGTCAAAATACCTGTGACGACATTTGGAGAAGCCTCTGCACTCTAACGACCACTCAAGGCATAGAACTGGCTAGGTCCTCCTTGACCCCGTACTCCATTCCTAGCTGCACCCCGCCCTGCTCGTGCTGGAGGGCCGTGGGCTGAAGGGTGTGCTAAAGATGTAGAAATTGAAGAACTGGATGGCTGGGCGGTGCCCCTACCTGCGCCCTGACTGGATGCACGACAGTCTATCTAAATATGGCCTCTCATCCCGCACCCATAACATACCGGCATGTCCAAGTAATAAGGCTCTGAATGAAACCTCCCACACTTAGGGCATGGAGCCCTCGACTGCTGTTGGAATCTCCCTCCTGATCGACCCGGTTGGTGGAACGTCCTGCTACCTGAACCGGCCCCAAAGAGACCTCCCACACATAGGAAAATGGATGCCCCGATGCAGGTTTGCGGTCCGAAATGCGATCACATTTCGGTTATGCGGTCCGCAAACCTGCCGCATAACTTGTCTCAATTGAGCAAAAACTAAAAGGGGACTGCCCAAGTATATGACAACTATGTGGTCTGTATACCTATTATGCGATCGCATATTGGACCGCAGATCTGCATCCCTTCACGAAAATTTTCCTCTAAGTCCGTAGGGTACTTTGCAATACTAAAGGTCCTAACCTCGGTGAGCAAGCTCGCCGCGAAGAATTTCTACAAATATAACGACATAGGGATCTAATCGGGCATCGTTTTGGTTAAGGATTTTATGGGTCTTTACAATCGGGTCATGATAAGTTGGTATCAGAGCGTCTAGGTTCATTGGAGTCACAAGTCACAAGTCGGTTTATTAGTGTCTCGCGGATCGGTACGGAGACGTCCGTATCTATCTTCGGGAGGCTATGTAACTGTTAAGAACAATCACAATCTTTGGAATTCCTTGTCGTGCTAGTTACTAACATCAAAATTCTAAAATACTATTCTTCTCTTACTCACAGATGGTGAGGACCCGTACCGGACGGACTGATGATCAGGTACCCCAGCCCCCAGCCAGAGGTGTCAAAGGCAAGGGTAGGGGTAGAGGATGAGCACGCGCTGCAACCCGAGCACCAGTGGGAGAAACTACTGAGGAGGCCACAACAGCTCCAGTTGGAGGACCGACACAGGAGGTCCCTATTACTACTCCAGTCCTACAGGAGACTTTGGTTCAGTTCATGAGCGTTTTAAGCACTCTGACTTAGGCGGGACTACTCCCGATAGCTCCAGCCACATCTCAGGTCGGGGGAGGGGCACAGACTCCTACAGCCTGCACTCCTGAGCAGAGGGTTCATGTTGATTAGGCCCCAAAGTTCATTCCTATGCCCCCAGCGGCTCCAGCTCAGTGTGATGCTATGGTAGTTGATTCTGAGGCAGAGCAACTCAAACTTGAGAGGTACAAGAAGTACCACCCACCTATTTTCATCGGACTAGCTTCAGATGACGCTCTGGGTTTTCTTGAGGAGTGTTATCGTATTCTCCGCACTATGGGTATTGTGGAGACGAGTGGGGTTTCTTTCACCGCTTTCCAGCTGAGGGTAGTGGCTTATCAGTGGTGGCGTGCCTATGAGTTGAGTAGTCCGAATGAGGCAGCCTCACTCACTTGGGCTCAGTTCTCAGAGATATGTTTGCTTGAGTTTGTCTCTCAGAGCCTCTGGGATGCTTGACGTGCAGAGTTTGAGCAGTTACACCAGGGTACTATGACTATGTCGAAGTATGCAGTCCGTTTCAGTGACTTGGCTCGTCATGCACCGGCCTTGGTTGGCACGATCAGAGAGAGATTCCGACGTTTCATTGAGGAACTCCACCCCGGTATTTGAACCAGTATGGCTAGGGAGTTGGAGATGGATATCACTTACCGGAAGGCAGTGAGTATTGCCTGGAGGATAGAGGGCATGTTTGCTCGGGACAGAGTGGAGAGAGAGGAAAAAAGGTCTCGAGAGACTAGTCATTATTCGGGAGCTCGTGCACCAGCAACACGCTATGGTAGGGTATTTGTGAGTCGCCCTGTTCATTAAGATCTTCCAGCAGCTAGTGGTATCCCAACTCCTCCTAGACATCAGGAGCCTTATTATGCACCACCAGTATCTAGTGTGCCTCCTGCTCGAGGTGCTATTACCAGCCAATCCAGTAGGCCAGTCCAAAGTCAGCATTAGCTGCCACGTCCTCCGAGGGGTTGTTTTGAGTGTAGTGACCCTCGACACATGTTTATAGATTTCCCCAAAGCTAGGAGGGGTGCATCATCTCAGACTTATCAGGCCCCACGTGCTCCACCGGGTCCTCCAGCTATTCTTCTAGCCCGAGCTGCTACCCCACCTTCTCAGACAACTCGAGGTGGAGGTTAGAGAGGTCGAGGTCGCCCTAGAAGGGGAGGCCATGCCATGTACTATGCCCTTCCAGCCCGTTTAGAGGCCGTCACTTCAGATTCAGTCATCACAGGTATTGTCCCTGTCTGTCATAGGGATGCGTCAGTATTATTTGACCCAAGCTCTACGTATTCATATGTGTCTTCTTATTTTTCTTCACATCTGGGGATAGCTAGGGATTCTTTGAGCTCCCCTGTTTATGTTTCTACTCCTGTGAGAGATTCTCATGTTGTGGACCGCGTATATCGTCCGTGTTTGATTGTTATCAGTGGTTTTGAGACTATAGCTGATTTATTATTACTCAGTATGGTAGATTTTGATGTTATCTTAGGCATGGACTGGTTGTCAACCCATTATGCTATTCTTGATTGTCACGCAAAGACCGTGACGTTGGCTATGCTAGGTTTACTGAGATTAGAGTGGAGAGGTACCTTGGAGTATACTCCCTGCAGAGTTATTTCTTTCCTTAAGGCTCAACGGATGATTGAGAAGGGGTGTGATGCGTACTTGTCCTATGTGAGAGATGTTAGTGTTGATACCCCTACAGTTGAGTCAGTTCTAGTTGTGAGGGAATTTCCTGATGTGTTTCCAGCCGATCTTCCAGGTATGCCGCCCGATAGAGATATTGATTTCGACATTGATTTGTTGCCGGGCACTCAGCCCATTTCTAGTCGTCCCTATCATATGGCTCCTCCTGAGTTGAAGGAGTTGAAGGAGAAGTTGCAGGAGTTTCTTGATAAGGGTTTCATCAGGCCCAGTGTATCACCTTGGGGTGCTCCGGTATTATTTGTGAAGAAAAATGATGGCTTTATGCGTATGTGTATTGACTATCGGCAGCTGAACAAGGTTACAGTGAAGAACATGTATCCATTGCCTCGCATCGATGATTTATTTGACCAGTTATAGGGTGCCAGGGTATTTTCTAAGATTGACTTGCGTTTTGGCTATCATAATTTGAAGATTCGGGGGCCGGATATCCCAAAGACTGCCTTCAGGACCGGATATGGCCACTATGAGTTTCTTATCATGTCATTTGGGCTGACCAATGCCCCAGCAGCCTTTATGAATTTGATGCACAATGTGTTACGACCTTATCTTGATTCCTTCGTCATTGTGTTTATCGACGACATCTTGGTGTATTCTCGATCCTTGGCGGATCATGAGCAGCATTTGAGGACTATGCTTTAGACTATGAGGGAGAAGAAGTTGTATCAAAAATTTAATAAGTGTGAATTTTTGCTCGATTCAGTGGCATATTTGGGCCATGTGGTGTCTTGTGATGGGATCAAGGTAGACCCTAAGGAGGTGGAGGCAGTGCAGAGTTGTCCTAGACCGTCATCAACTACTGAGATCTACAATTTCCTTGGTTTGCCTAGGTACTATCGTCGCTTTGTAGTGGGATTTTCATCCATTGCAGCACCTTTGACCAGACTGACCCAGAAGTGTGCTCCATTCCGATGGACTGAGAAGTGTGAGGAGAGCTTTCAGAAGCTCAAGACAACTCTGACTACAGGTCCAATGTTGGTATTGCCTAAAAGCTCAGGGTCCTATACAATCTATAGTGATGCCTCGAGGATTGGCCTTGGAGCGGTATTGATGCAGGACGGTAGGGTGATTGCCTACACGTCACGACATTTGAAGGTTCATGAGAAGAACTATCCAGTTCATGACCTCGAGTTGGCAGCGATTGTTCATGCCTTGAAGATATGGCATCATTATTTATATAGTGTTCCTTGTGAGATATTCACGGATCACCGGAGTTCGCAGCACTTGTTCAAGCAGAAGGACCTCAATTTGCGCCAGCGTAGGTGGTTGGAGTTACTCAAGTATTATGATATCACTATATTATACCACCCGAGGAAGGTCAATGTTGTGGCCGACACCTTGAGTCACCGGGCGGATAGTTTGGGGAGTTTGGCATATCTTCTGGAAGTTGAGAGGCCCTTAGACTTGTATGTTCAGTCCTTAGCCAGTCAATTTGTGAGATTGAATTTTTCAGAGCCTTGCCGGGTATTGGCTTTTGTGGTTGCCCGATATTCTCTTTATGACCGCATTAGAGAGCGCCAGTATGATGACCCCCACCTTCTGGTTCTTCAGGGCAGGGTTCGGCGGGGTGATGCCAGCGATGTGACTATAGTATATGATGGTGTGATGAGGATGCAGGGTCGGATCTGTGTGCCCAATGTGGATGGGCTTCGGGAGTTGATTCTGGGGGAGACCCATATCTCGAGGTACTTCATTCATCCAGGTACGACAAAGATGTACCAGGACCTAAGACAACATTACTGGTGGAGAAGGATGAAAAAGGATGTAGTGGAGTTTGTGGCCAAGTGTTTCAACTGTCAGCAAGTCAAATATGAGAATTAGAGATTAGGAGGGTTGCTTCATCAGATTGAGCTTCCAGAGTGGAAGTGGGAGCGGATCACCATGTACTTTGTGGTTGGACTTCCTCGGACTTTCAGAAAGTTCGATGCTATTTGGGTGATCGTGGATCGGCTGACCAAGTCATCCCATTTCATTCCAGTGTTGACTACATACTCCTCCGAGAGGTTGGCTCAGATTTATATTAGGGAGATTGTTTGCCTTCACGGTATTCTAGTGTCTATCATTTCAGACAGAGGTAAACATTTCACTTCATAATTCTGGGGAGCCGTTCAACAGGAGCTGGGCACCAGGGTAGAGTTGAGTACAACCTTTCACCCTCAGATGGACGGGCATTCTGAGCGCACGATTCAGATTCTTTAGGATATGCTCCGTGCTTGTGTGATGGATTTTGGAGGGTCATGGGACCAATACTTTCCACTTGCAGAGTTTGCTTATAACAACAGCTACAAGTCCAGCATTCAGATGGTGTCGTATGAGGATTTGTATGGTAGACGGTGCCAGTCACCAGTGGAATGGTTTGATCCGGGTGAGGCCCGATTGTTGGGTAAGGATTTGGTCCAGGATGCCCTGGACAAGGTGAAGGTGATTCAGGAGAGACTTCGCAGAGCTCATTCCAGGCAAAAACGTTATGCGAACCGGAAGGTTCGTGATTTGGCATTTATGGCTGGTGATCGGGTTTTGCTTCGGGTTATGCTTCGGGTATCACCTATGAAGGGCATCATGAGGTTCGGGAAGAAGGGTAAGCTGAGTCCGAGATTCATTGATCCTTTAGAGATATTGAGGCGTGTTGGGGAGGTTGCTTATGAGCTTGTCCTTCCTCCCAACCTAGCAGGAGTTCATCCGGTGTTCCACGTCTCTATGCTCTGGAAGTATCACGGTGACCCGACCTATGTCTTGGATTTCAGTTCAGTCCAGTTGGACAAGGATTTATCATATGTTGAGGAGCTAGTAGCTATATTGGATAGGCAGGTCAGAAAGCTCAGGTCAAAGAATATTTTCATCAGTTAAGGTTCAGTGGAGGGGTCAGCTAGTCGGAGGCGACTTGGGAGATCGAGCAGGATATGTGCAGCCAGTACCCTCATCTTTTCACAGCTTCAGGTATGTCTTCATACTCATTCGAGGACGAACGATTTTCTTATGAGGGGGAGAATGTAACGACCCGACCAGTCGTTTTGAGAGTTAGCGCCCCGATCCCCTAATAACTACTTTCCCCACATTTGTTTCTGCTTGTGGGACTTGTCGGAGCGATTAGTTGTGGATTCCGGAGATTTCTGGGACACAGGCCCTATATATGAGTTTAAGATTTAGAAATCGGGCTGTAGTTGGAACTGTATGAAGACGGTCCGGAATGGAATTTCGTTGACGCCGTTAGCTCCGTTGGATGATTTTGGGGTTAGGAGCACATCCGGAATGTGTTTTCGAGGTCTGTAGTAGATTTACGCTTAAATTGGCGAAAGTTAGAATTTTGGCATTCTCGGTCGATAGGTGAAATTTTGATATCGGGCTCGAAATGGAATTATGAGAGTGGTTGTAGGCCCGTAGTGTCATTTATGACCTGTGTGTAAAATGTGAGGTCATTCGGACTAGTTTTGACGTGTTTCGACATCGGTTATAGAATTTGGAAATTTTCTAAGTTCTTAGGCTTGAATCCATGCATAATTCTCGATTTTGATGTTATGGGACGTGGTTATAAGGCTCGAATAAGTGCGAAGAGGCATTAGGACTGGTTAGTAGGATTGGTTGAGGTCCCGGGTGCCTCGGGTGTTTTTTGAATGCTCAACGGGCTAATTTTTGGACTTAGGAAGGATCAGATTTTTCCTGGTGCTGGTGTTCTTCTATGCGTTCGCGTGAGGGGTGTCGCAAACGCATAGGCCAAGCTGGGCTAAGGGGAAAATACTCTATGCGTTCGCGTAAGGGGAGGTGCGAACGCGATGGTTTGGGCCAGTGTTAATCGCGAACGCGTAGGCCAGGCCGCGTTTGCGAAGAAAGAATGAGGTTCAGGGGGGTTCGATGTTTTACCCTTCCCGGTCGCGTGAGTCGTGCCGCATTCGCGTAGGGTTGAGAATCCAAGGACCATGTTCGCATGCCCAGTCTCGTGTTCGCGTAGGTCAGAATCTGGGCGCGTGAATTTGACCATTCGCGTTCGCGATGGTGCTTCCGCGAACGCAATGAGGACTGTATCTGGGCACATTTTAAAACCCAAAATCAAGGGTTTAAGCTATTTATTCACATTTTTGAACTTGGGAGCTCAGGGGATTGAGATGTTTGAAGAGATTTTCACCTGGGCACTTTGGGTAAGTAATTCCTACTCGGTTTGGACTAATTTCCACGAATCTATACCAAAAGCCATCCTTTAATATCGAATTTGGGGTGGAAAATTGGGAAAATTTGGATAAAGTTCTTAGGCCGAATTTCTGAGTTTTATCGAGATTTTGGTATCCGATTCGAGTAATTCTTGTATGGTTAGACTCGTGAGTGAACGGGTGTCCGGAATTTGCAACTTTTACCCGATTTCGAGAGGTGGGCCCGAGGGACTTTTTGGGCTATTTTCCTAATTTCGCGTATTAGCTTCGAACTAATTAGCTAGATTGATTTCTCAAAGATATATTTACATTATGCAATTGAATTGAATAGATTTGGGCCATTCGGAGTCGGGTACTCATGGAAAGAACGTGGTTTCGAGTTAAGTAGAGTCGTCGAGGTAAGTGGTTTGTCTAACTCTGTGTTGGGGAATTTCCTTTAGGTTGTTTTGATATAATTGTTGTGTGGGCGCCGTGTACGTGAGGTGAAGAATACGTGCACAGGCCATTTCTGCAAAAGTTCCACTTTTCCTTAAAAAATTATACAGTGCCTTTTTCTTCTAGTACATCATTTCTACATGTTTAATTGTTCCTCTTAGATTAGGAAAGCATGCCTATTGTTTCCATATTAAATTGCTTATTTGACACTCTATGTGCCATGTTTAGTTAGTTTCCCCTGCTTTCCTACCTGTATTTTGATGTACGGTTAGAATTGATGTTTATTTGGCATTTACTTCGCATTGTAAATTGGGGAATACAGACGTATTTCGGGAGATCCACCTAGCACTGCATAGTTAAATTGGGGACTACAGACGTATTCTGGGAGATCTCCCCTATATTGCATATTTAAATTTTGGGACTACGGACGTATTTTGGGAGCTCCCCCGTACTACATGTTGATAATTAGAACTACGGGACGGTATCCCGGGAGATTCCATTGTGTGATACGTTGTGCTGAGCCGAGGGCTCCATTTTACTATCTTATTTCAGCTTATTCACTTTAACTGCCTACTTTAGAACTTATTTGTTTTCCGTATTATTTAAACTGTTTATTTATAAATCGAGTAGAGCCTTAACCTGACCTCGTCACTACTTGACTGGGGTTAGGCTTGGCACTTACTGGGTACCGAATGTGGTGTACTCATGACCTTTCCTGCACATGTTTTTTGTGTGCAGATCCAGGTTCGAGTTCTCAGCCACGTGGCTAGTGGTCGCCGCAGCTGTTTCGAGGAGACTGTAAGGTAATTCTGTCGTGTCCGCAGAATCCTCCGAGTCACCTTCGATTCCGGTCTAGATAGAGATTTCTATATATTTTATTTCCCGTTGTATAGAGCTATTACTTTATAGAAGCTTCTGACTATGATGTGACATTCTGGGTTTTGGGAGTTATACTTGTACATGCCGAGCGACTATGTTATATCTACTTATATTTTTCCTTTTCTGCCTTTAATTTATCGTTTTGAATTGAGATTCTCCGCAAATTTAGGCTTACCTAGTGGTAGAGACTAGGTGTCGTCACGATACCTTTTCGGAGGGTAAATCGGGCCGTGACACTAATTCTCAATTGTTACAATCAGATCAGAAAAATGAGACGAAGCATTTAGAATAAATATTGAACATATATCCTTTAGCACAAACACATCAAGATTAGTCAATTCTATAATGATCAATTTGGGACTTACACCAATTAGACGAGCACTGGGGGATTCGATTATAAGAAGAAGGGGATTTAGCCAACATACCTCAATTGAGGTTCCTTTAAACATTAAAACGTTTCGGAATTCTTAGCACTTCGATCTATTTTAGAAATATAACAAGTACGACCAAAATTAGGAAGATGGTCATGATTCTAGCTCATTTGGGCACATTATCAAACACTAGGTGTGCATTAATATTTTTAAGGCCCCTATATGAAAGTTCTACCATTCCTCAACCCATTCTCTACCATTCTTAGCTCACAAGCTCCCCACATACTTTAAGAATACATGCATGCAAGATATCAACTCCCACACCCAGTAATTGTCTTTCTAGTTATACCCTTTTTAGTAGATTTTCGAAATTAAAAGCTAGGGCATAGAATCTTACCTTTAATATGAGGACTTTCTTGATAATCTTCAAGGATTGAACAAGAATTGCTGGATATTAGTGTGAAGGTTACTTCCCCACTTTATGAACTCTCTCCCACTCTAAAAATATCAGAAAATGCTCAAAAATGGTCTATAGCATATGTTTTTACGGAATAGGGAAACGTTTGAGAATTCTTAGCACTTCGATCGATTTTAGAAATATAACAAGTACGACCAAAATTAGGAAGATGGTCATGATTCTAGCTCATTTGGGCACATTATCAAACACTAGGTGTGCATTAATATTTTTAAGGCCCCTATATGAAAGATTCTACCATTCCTCAACCCATTCTCAACCATTATTAGCTCACAAGCTCCCCACATACTTTAAGAATACATGCATGCAAGATATCAACTCCCGCACCCAATAATTGTCTTTCTAGTTATACCCTTTTTAGTAGATTTTCGAAATTAAAAGCTAGGGCAAAGAATCTTACCTTTAATATGAGGACTTTCTTGATAATCTTCAAGGATTGAACAAGAATTGTTGGATATTAGTGTGAAGGTTACTTCCCCACTTTATGAACTCTCTCCCACTCTAAAAATATCAGAAAATGCTCAAAAATGGTCTATAGCATATGTTTTTAAGGAATAGGGTCGGGTTTAAGACCCCCAGAAATGAAGCCACGAGATAAGACTACGGTCGCATATGCGACCACATAATTATACTGCATTCCGCAAAATGACCACGAAAGATGGCCCTTGGAACTGGCTGACCTGCTTCACTCTGCGGCCGTTATGCAGCCCGCAGACCTGTTTTACGGTCGCATAATGCGTTGCAGAACCTCCTCCATAAAAAATCTAAGAATAATTATGTGACCAAAGTGCATCCCATTAAACGGTTGTGTAGTCGCATAATTGACTGCGAAAGTGACCTCAAAATTGGCCCAAAAAGCTACTTCACTCTGCGGCCATTCTTCAGCCCGCAAAGTGATTATACGACCACATAATGGGCGGCATAAATTCCTATTTCTGCAAAATATTTTCCGTCAACTCCCATGCGTACTTTTCAGTCCGAACCGCGGCGAGCTTGCTGATCGAAGCCCATCTATACCACTATAGAATGGAAAGGAAAGGTCAATGTAGCTTTGACCCGTTAGGATCGGGATCGAAATCCACATGGAGTTAGATGATGGGAGTTGAGTTTCTATCCAATTTAGGAGTGTGTATCGTTCTTAATTACTCTTCTAAAACAAGGGTTGTTTTGATTCTATACTAAGTTTAACTCTAAAAATTACTACTATCAAGCTAGCTACAATATTTTTGTGAAGGTTTTATCAAGTATTAAAGAGCACTAGGGATGCAACTCACCCCTAGGCGAGTATCTAACGAGATCTAAAATCTAGGATAAACTTGTTGGTCATGGGCTCGTTATATAACCCCACACTCAATTACTCACCCTATACCTCTCGGTAGTTTGGGTGACTTTGCCCGAATTGGCTTCCTCAAGCCTAATTGGGTGTTTCAACATGGCAAGTGAAATGGCTCAAGTCGGGTATTACTATATCTAGTATCTACCCTTTCATTGGGGCTATAAATCTCTTGAATTCAACCCAATTCCTTGTTAGCCTATTTTACCTAGACTCGGGTAATCTTTCTCAAGAACAACCCTAGTCAAAAAGGCATGAATCAGTGTTTACAACCACTAATTCAATAAATTAAGCATCAAATAGACTAAATATCACTGACCCAATAACAAGTGAACCCTAAAATTAAAGACCCATTAAATACACACACTAGGGTTGGGTCACAATCCTAGCTAATGGGTCTAGCTACTCATTTTCAGGGAAGAAATCAAAATAGAAGATTAAATTAAAGCCATAAATGTTGATTACAAAGATAAAATCTAAGATTAAAGTAGAATATATGCTAAATTTACCCAAAAATGTAAAAAGATGCTATCCACGAGCTCCCTAAAATATCTGATAACCTAAAAAATGAGAAAAATAAGTATTTATACACAGCTAAAAATACTGGACAAAAATTGCCCCTACGGAGATTCCGCTGTCAGCGAAAAACTGAATGCCTCAGCGGATTTTGCGGTCATGGAATTATAAGTGCGGACCGAGGTTCTTGAATTGGCACTTCTATGAACCACATTTTCGCTCCCAGTGGAATCTAGAGAGCCTCAGTAGAATTGAAAAGCGCGGCAGCAGAAAAATATCGTTGACCACGCTTTTGTGAAGGACCTTATTTGGTTAATCACTGAAGTTAGTATTCCGCTCTCAGCGTATTATTGAGCGCTCCAGCAGATTTGAAAGCGCGACATCAAAATTTTGGCACTGTCAGCGGTTCCATATTGCCACAAATACATCTCTCTGAACCTTATTCTGCGGCTGCCCTCAGAATTCCGCCCCAGCGGAATGTCTTCCGCTGCAGCGCAATAATAGCGCTATCATCGCTTTTGCTGGGTCCCTGGGCTGTGCAAGTTTGGCTCCTGTTTAAGTCATTTTTAGCCATTCTCCTCAATTCTGACTCAAAAACTACAATTTAAGCACCTTGCATTAGTTTTCGGAAGTACTTTAGTGCCTTTTTGCCTCAAAACCTAAGCAAAATGGGGTAAATAGTAGGTAAAAATCCCTAGTTATCGACTCCCCCAAACTTAAGCTTTTGTTTGTCCTCAAGAAAACAAGGTAACTCCCACCTCCATAAGAAAAAAGAAGAAGTATTTCAGCTGTTCAAATGTGACTTCATCAAGATTTCAATTGGGACTAACAATTACCCTCAACACAAATGCATTATTGACAACATTATGCAATGACTTTATTAGTTCACTAGGTCTAATGGGACCCCAAAGCTTCAAGAGTTGGCTCAATTCATCAAAGAGCTTCGCTCTCTCATGTAAGTCACTATGTATCCCAGACTCTTTCTCCTATACTCTTCATGAGCTCATCTCACCATGTAGAATGTACGCTCAAAACCAGGATTATTAAGAAGTGCGTTCTTCACTCTCAAAATAATGCCACAAGTCCGGATGTAAGTACCATAGGCTTACCCCTTATGTAAATCACCACTAATGCAAGCACACTCAACTTGAGATCCTATAGGGATTTACGGGATGTAATGAAGGCTTTTTGGATCAAGTTCGGGCATGATGAACTATGATAGAACATCTTTCCTTAAGCACTCCGTTTTCACACTTTGGCTCATGTTTTTCTTGACTTTTTGAGTCATTTTCTTTTCCTTGGGGGACTTAGAGAGACTCATTGTCACTCTTTCTTTTATTTGATGCTCATTTTTCTCCTTCTTTCATCATTCCAAGCCTTTTCAACATTGTGTCATTGAGTCCTTTCAACCTTTACTTTTCTTTATGACTTGTTTCTTTTTGGCTTTTCAAACTTTTATTAGCCTTTCCGTTTTCAACAATTCCTTTCATCAATTTGACTTTCCTTGTCTCTCCCCCCAAACTTATGATTTTGTCTATTGTTCATCATGAGTGCTCAGGAAAGAATGTGTGCCAAGAGAGGGTCATTATAGAACGTATGAAGGTTTGTAGTGTGGTTTTTGAACAAACATGCATAGGATCAAAATGGGTGGACTAAGGATTCTATCATGGTAGGCTATGGAAGTCTTTAGTTTTTAAAGGGAATCAAGGAGAGCCTATAATCACTTCTCAAGTCAAGCTAACTTAAAATTTCGCCTAGAAAAACACTTGGGGCAAGTTCTAGACTTTCTGGAATGACACTTGGGATATGCAATTCAAAACCTCACCTCTCAATCCATAGGATTTCTAAAGATCATAGAGTTGAGGTCCCACAACAACCTCAATTTAGATTGAAAACTCACATATGGCTACAAACACCACTTGACGACAGTTTTGGACAACTCAAGAATCTAAGAGTCGCAACTAGAACTAGACTCTTCTGTAACTTGTCTCTAACCATGAGATCAAAGGTAATTATGTTGGTGCTAAGTGAAGCTTACCCGAGTCACGTTTATTCATTACTACCAAAATAAAGGAAAAACCAAAACAAAACGAAAAACGGACTCAATCTCTTAAGAAGGCTGTCACACCGTCCGTCGTAGAGACGAGACACCCGGTTCACAAAATTTCCACCCTTGGAAAGAACCGTGGCCTTAAGAAAACAAAGGGATTATTGATAATGAAAAAGTAAGAAGAAGCTATAAGTTCAAAAAGAAGTTACTAAAAGAAATAAGAAGCTAAACTATAAAGGAAAATAGTACAAGAAGTTATAGAGTAAAAATAAGGAAAGTAAAAATGAATATGTACAATAGAGGATCAAGACGAATATACATCAAAGGGGAATGAATATATACATGAAAAAGAAAACTTTATATATACATACCAAAAATAAAAGTACGGAAATTAAGTACTAGAAATGAAAATAAAGAAAAGAAAAACAGTATTAGGAGTTATTACAAACCAAAATATCTGAATGTCTGAATCACCAAATCACCATTAGAGGCCACCCCCCCCCCCCCCCCCCCCCCCCAATAAAGATTAGCATTTCCCTCAATGCTAAATGCAAAAATATATAGTAGTGGAAGGGATAGAGAGTAAGAGAGAACTCCATAGGATGCCTCAGTCTGCATCGGGGTCGAGTCAGCTGTGGAGGAAGGATCAACGGAAGTCATTAGAGCAGGGTCCTGCGGATGGGATGAGGCCTCTCCCACCGGATCCTCTAGCTGGATCTCCATGTCATCGGTCCGGGGAATGACTCTTCTCCGCACTCGTGCTGAGGTAGCCTCCTGCTCTGGAATTTGTGGTGCTTGAGTTGCAGGGGCAGGCTCTCCTATAAGTAGATCAAGGGGGATGTCGCCCGCTGCTGAGATCTTGGCTACCTCTTTCTTCAACTCATCCTGAGTCTTTTTCATCGCATCCTGGCTCTTCTTCAGCTCATCTTGACTTTTGTTCATTTTCTTCACAGCCTTCCCCAAGGAATGGATTTCCTTCCCATATGTGTCCAAGGTCTCCAATATCTTCTTCTGGCTATCAACTAAGCTCCTCAAGGTCTCCTCCAATGTTGGAGGCAATTGAATCAGTCCTGGAGCTTATTGGGCTGCAACGACAGTGGAAAGATCAGTTAGCTTTGAAGAAGCTACCTGCAGCCAGTTGTTGATACCTGCCAATGTCTGAGACACCCTCAGAGCAGTCTGAGGGTGTGTGGAAGAGGTGGGCACTGGTGCAGGAATGGATACAGAAGGACTAGAGGAAGGCTCCGGGATGGCAGCAGCAGAGGATCCCTCAACAACAGCAGAAGGCTCAGCAGCAGTAGAAGTGGTGGCTTTGCTCTTTGCTTTTGGGTTGTCTGGCCCCTTCAATCTGTACCAGGAGAATGGCAACTTTGGTTTTACCGTTACATCAAACTCCCTTCCCTCAACACCCATGTCCTGAAAGTACATAGTGTGGAAGTTGGGGAAGGGATAAGAGTGCTCATTCTTTTGGATTGTTCTGTTAATAACCCTCACCATGATATTCCCGACGTTGATCGGGAAGCCAGCCTTAATTTCCCCTACAATAAGATCCTGTGAAAGAGGCATGTCACTGTTGTGCAAAGTGGGGTCAATCCTGCTACACACAAAAGTTGCCCAGCCTTTAGCCTCAAAGCGCAGTGTGTTCCTGAAGATAGTAGCCCCTGGTGTCAACCATGCCTAAGTAGTCCCAGGAATAGAAATAATTGAGGCCAACCACGGGCGAACTGCATCACCCAAATCCACCTTCTCCATGTAGAGGGTCTCATATTCATTGTTGAAACAAGTATACTCATTTAGTGTATCTCCATTGAAAAGGATTTTCTTGTTCCGAACTTGTGTCAGGTATGTGCCCTTTTTGATGTTGGCAAGATTGGCGTAAAACTCTTTTACCACAAATTCATTGGCCTTTTGAACCATGCTGGTGAAGAATATCCACCCCACCCGTTCGTTGAATTGCCTATTGACGTTCGGGTTGTGGGTAGAAGGTCCCTCTCAATGAAAGGTCTCTCTAAAAATAGTGACCTGTGATATCACCTCTCTGAGCTTGTGATAGGCTGGTTTAGAGACAAACCGATCTTTCCACACTGTTTGATTCCGGGTCCTGAGTAACCCTCCTGCCTGTGTTTGGGTGTCACCACCCCTGCCATCATCTGGGGTATCATTAGAATTATCAAGATTGACTGAGGCAGGTGTGGTGGATGGAATTTCTACACCGATGGCCTGAGGAGGAGAGGAATCACTAGACAGACCTAGGCTATCTGAAGAGCTTGATGTTCTAGGCTCGTTGACAAGACGCCTAGGTTGAGAATGAGCCTCTGCCCGGGCTGCACCACTTCCCCCCTTCGAAACCTCCCGTGGGGGGACATATTCACTGGACTCTGAGGGGTCGGGAGTTGGCCTCCGGAGTGTTGATTTTTTTCCTATAATATTTCTTGGGCCTAGGGGTGCTGCCGGTTGTTCACCCCTACCACAACCTCTAGAAGAATCACCCTTTCTGGGTTGTTTGTCTGAGGTACCTCGTGAACGAACCATTGTCTGCAAATATGTCAATGAAGATCATTAGTAAATGGTATACAAGAACCCAATAGAAGCATAAAGATATATGTTGCAGATAATCAAATCAGTTGCACATAGACCAATCCGCTGTCAGCGGAAAAGAATTAGCTGCAGCGGAATGGCCACCGCTATTAGCGTAAAAATGGCCGCTGCAACGGCATGGTGGGGATCAGAATACCCACTCTCTGATGTTGGAAACTACTGACTGCGGAAAAACGGGCGCGATCGCGGAAGTCTATTTTTGCAAAACTCTGAATCTCAACTCCGTTGTCAGCAGAAAAGTGGTCGCTGCAGCGGAAAGCCAACTGCTGTCAGCGGAATTATGGTCGCTGCAACGGAAATGTCCATTCAAAAAGTCCAAGCACAGAACAATCTGCTGACCCCGGATTTATGGTCCGCTGCAGCGGAATTTAAATAAAATGCGCACTAACAACTTTTTCAAGAACTAGGGTTTAATAAGACATGAATTACTTGAAATTGAAAACCCTAGACCCTATTAGGCAACAATAATTCACTACCCATTGATTATTACCACTTGGTGAAATATGCTCAAGAATTAGGTCTATAATACCCCATTTAAAAATAGAAAATTAAGAAGAAACAAACTAAAAGATAAAAATCTACAATTAGAATCAAGAATTTTGAACATACCACTGTTAGATTTGATGTAGGATGCTAACTTGTTAGAATTTGGGGAGCTTAGATGCCCAGTGAAATTTATATGAACACTAAAAAGAGAGGCTCTGAGATGACAAAGTGAGAAAAGGGTAATATAAGGGGATCCCCCTATATTTACACTTAAACCTGGGGCCCCCATCAACTTACCAAGTACGACAGCTGAATTTTACCGCTCAACACGCTTTTTGCCTTTAGAAGAGGTGAGCCTTGAACAATTCCGCTGTCAGTGGAATTTTGCCTGCTACAATAGAAGCAGACCGTTGTTAGCGGAATTTTGGACGTTGCAGAGGAATCAAACTTTAGAGAGCATGATTTTGGGGTTCCACCAGTCCACGTCTGCGGACCCATTCCGCCCCACCGCAATTGAAACCGCTGATCGTGGATTGTTTAACACGACAACGGTTTTGTGTAAACTTAGCTCATTTTCTAGAATGTATTCCTGCACTGCATCAACCAAGTCCTAATCAAATCTCACAAATAAGTTAGTTCAAGAAAATCTAATCTAAGAAGAAGAAACAAAAAAGAAAGAAAAAGCACTTGGTTTGCCTCCCAAGAAGCGCCTGATTTAACGTCGCGGCACGACGCAGGTTGCCATGATCAATTGAACTTCGACAAAGCCACCACGTGGCTATCCTCAAACTTACACAAGTAGTGCTTGACCCGATGCCCATTCACACGAAAAATTTCACCATTTTTGTTTTTTAGATCAAGGGCACCAAAATGTGTGAGCAACACCACCTCGAATGGACCACTCCATTTTGATTTGAGCTTTCTCAGAAAGAGACGTAGCCAGGAGTTGAAGAGTAATACAAAATCGCCCAATTTGAATTCCCGGTTCTTGGCATACTTATCATGCAAATACTTCATTTTCTCCTTATACAAAGAAGAGCTTGAATAGGCATGAAACCTAAACTCGTCAAGCTCATTTAGATGATCAACACGGAGATTTGCAGCAGCGTCCCAATCCCAATTCAACTTCTTCACGGCCCATAATGCCTTGTGCTCCAGCTCAACCGGAAAGTGGCATGATTTTCCATACGCCAACCGGTATTGGGACATACCGATCGGGGTCTTGAATGCAGTCCTATATGCCCATAGTGCATCATCAAGCTTTCTTGACCAATCAGTCCTATTGGAATTCACAATCTTGGACAAGATGTTCTTGATTTCCCGATTTGAACTTCAACTTTCCTACTAGCTTGAGGATGGTAAGGAGTGGACACTTTGTGATTTACCCCATACTTGGCAAGCAACGTATCAAAAGCCCTATTACAAAAATGAGATCCCCTGTCACTTATGATTGCCCGAGGTGTCCCAAATCGTGTGAAAATTTCTTCTTGATAAAAGCAAATACACTACGGGCTTCATTGTTGGGCAAAGCCACGACCTCGACCCACTTTGAGACATAATCCACCGCCACAAGAATGTAGGTATTACCACACAAACTCACAAACGAGCCCATGAAATCTATGCCCCACACATCAAATATATCAACTTCAAGGATCGTTGTGAGGGGCATTTCATCCTTCTTTGATATGCCACCCGCTCTTTGACACCCATCACATATCTTCACCAATTCACTCGCATTTTTATACAAAGTTGTCCAATAAAACCAACAATTCAAAACTTTAGAAGTTGTCCTTGCCTCACCGTGATGACCACCATAGGGCAAGGAATGACAAGAATCAAGAATGGTCATTTGCTCTTCCTCAGGAACACATCGGCGAATAACTCCATCATTGCAAATTTTAAACAAGTACGGATCATCCCAATAGTAATCCAAGTTGTCACGTCTAACTTCTTCCTTTGGTTAGAAGACAGCTCACACGGGTCAACACCGTTAACAAGAAAGTTGGCGATGTCCGCAAACCAAGGCATGTCATGCATGGAGACCGAAAGGAGCTGCTCATCCGGAAATGCATCATTGATCACAAGACCATCTTTTGGCCTTCCTTGCTTCTCTAACTGGGACAAATGATCGGCAACTTGATTTTCGCTCCCCTTTCTATCAACAATCTCAAGATCAAATTCTTGGAGCAACTAGACCCACCTCATAAGCCTATCTTTGGAGTCCTTCTTCATCATCAATTACCGGAGCGTCGTTTGATCGGTGTGAACAATCACCTTGCGCCCATGAGGTAGGGCCTAAATCTTTCCATTGCAAATACAATAGCCAACAATTCCTTTTCCGTGATGGTATAGTTAACTTGGGCATTGTTCGTGGTTTTGCTATCGTAATATACGAGATGAAACTTTTTTTTCACCCGTCGGCCAAAGACCACTCCCACTGCCACGTCACTTGAGTCACACATGAGCTCAAATGGAGAGTTCCAATTTGGTGCGGTGATTATTGGAGTGGTAGTTAACTTGTACTTCAACAACTCAAAGGATTTAATACATTCCTCATTGAACTCAAACTTGGCATCCTTCTCCAATAACTTTCATATGGGATTTACCACTTTGGAAAAATCTTTAATGAATCGCCGGTAAAATCCTGCATGCCCAAGGAAACTTCGGACTCCCTTGACAGAAGTTGGAGAAGGCAACTTGGAGATAACTTCGATCTTGGATTTATCCACTTCAATGCAATATTTTGAGATTTTATGGCAGAGGACAAAGCCCTCCTCGACAATGAAATGGCATTTCTCCCAATTCAACACAAGGTTAGTTTCTTCACACCGGGCGAGAACTTTATCAAGATTTTGCAAACCCTCCTAAAATGAGTTCCCGACCACACTGAAGTCATCCTCGAAGACTTCCAAGAAGTTCTCCACCATATACGTGAAAATTTCCATCATGCACCGCTGGAATGTGGCGGGTGCATTGCACAAACCGAATGGAATCCTTGAAAAAGCAAATGTCCCGTACGGGCAGGTGAAGGTTGTTTTCTCCTAATCTTCTGGGGCTATAAGTATCTGTTTGTAGCCTGAATACCCATCCAAGAACAATAGAAGGCCCTCCCAGCATGTCTATCAAGTATCCGGTCCAAAAATGGCAAAGGAAAGTGATTCTCTAGGGTCACCTTATTCAGCTTCCTATAATCCATACAAACCCTCCAGCCATTCACGGTCCGAGTGGGAATCAGCCCATTCTTATCATTATTCACCACTATCATAACACCCTTCTTCAGAACACATTGCACTGGTGAAGTCCAAGCACTATCAGAGATTGGATAAATAACTCCAGCATCGAGCCACTTGATTATCTCCTTTTGACCACCTCTTGCATCGCCTCGTTCAACCTCCCTTGATGTTTTACGGAAGGTTTTTCCTCATCTTCGAGAATAATTTTGTGCATGCAAAAGGCGGGGCTTATGCCCTGAATATCTTCTAGAGTCCATCCAATTGCTTTCTTTCTCCTTTGGAGCACTTTGAGGGTTGAGTCTACCTGCACTTGGGTTAAACAAGAAGAAAGTATAACAGGTAAAGTGCAAGTAAGGCCCAAAAATTCATATCTGAGGTGTGGTAGGAGATGATTCAACTCCAAGGTTGGTGGCTCCTCGATTGAGGGCTTTGTCGGTGGAGTCTTCTGATTTTCCAAATCCAAAGATAACTTGCGAGGTCCATAAGAATAAGAACACATGCCATGAAATGCATTAGTGCACTCAATCAAGCCATCCGTCACAACATCCTCATGATTTAATAAGACCGCTTCCATGGGATCCTCCACATTGATCATTGAGTTTGCATCATCAATTATAATTTTGGTTACTAGATCCACAAACGAGCACACTTCCGTACTGTTTGGTTGCCGCATTGATTTGCATACATGGAAAATGACCTTTTCATGACCCACCTGGAAGGTGAGCTCACCGGTCTCCACATCTACCAAAGCCTTCCCCGTTGCGAGGAAAGGTCTTCCCAAGATAATCGGCACCTTAAAGTCGACTTCACAATCCAATATCACAAAATCCGCAGGCAAGATGAATTTGTCGACTCGCTCCAAAACATCATCAATGATACCTTGGGGTCGTTTCATAGTTCTATCCGCCATTTGAAGTCTCATTGAAATTGCTCTCGGTTGGCCAATTCCAATGGTTTTAAAGACATAGTAAGGCATCAAATTGATACTAGCACCCAAGTCACATAATGCCTTTGCAAAGTCTGCACTACCAATAGTGCAAGGGATAGTGAATGCTCTGGGATCCTCTAGTTTAGGTGCCATTGTGTGCACAATTGCACTCACTTGGTGGATCATCTTGATTGTCTTGCACTCCATGGATCTCTTCTTTGTAACCAAGTCTTTCATAAACTTGGCGTACCCGGGCATTTGTTCAAGAGCCTCAACTAATGGCACATTTATAGACAAACTCTTCATCATTTCTATGAACTTTTTGAACGGATTCTCATTCTTCTGTTTTGCCAATCTTTAAGGATAGGGAGAAGGATTCCTAGGTAATGGAGCTTTGGCTTTTGTCAAAACCGGCTCGAGTATGTCAATTACGTGTTCCCTAGACGGGTTCACGTCATTTTGTGTTTCCTCCTCATAATCATTGATGTCAATCCTCACTTCACCATTTATCGGCTCTTCAATCACTTGTTCAACCTCAATAGGAACCTCATCTTGTTGCATATAATCATCATCACTAGCAACCCTCTTTTGCTTGGAAGAACTAGCCTCACCACCTCGACCACTCCTTGGGGTTACCGCCATTGCATGTCCGGTGTTGTTTTTTTTCCCACCCTTTAGGTTCACCACCGTGTCACTAGGTAGTGCCCCCTTAGGGCGAGTGTTCAACGCTTGAGATATTTTCCCCATTTGGACCTCAAGATTGCAGATGGAGGTAGTGTGGGAGGCAATTTGAGCAACTGAATCGGCATTTCGCTCCATCATCTGTTTAAACATATGCTCGATCCAGCCCATATCATTTCTTGACGAACTTTGACCCTGGGATTGATAGGGGGTGTATTGTTAGGTTGTTGGTACATCGGGAGCCTTTGAAAGCCCGACCCCCGATTAACGTTTCCACCCTATTTGCTATTGTTGTTCCCATTCCGATTGTTGTTGTTGCCTCCCCATTGTTGATTGTTGTTCCCCCAGTTGCTAGAGTTGTTATTGGGTTCCAATTTCCTTGCCCTTGATTGTTCCAATTTTGGTTGTTCCCTTGAGATCTCCGCTGTTGGTTAGAAGCATTGTTCCTTTGTCCTTGGAAATTGTTTACATACATCACATCCTCATTTTGATCACATAGGAATCATCGTTGTTGTATCCACTAACACCTTGCTCACTTTGATCATTGTTGCTTTGCATTTGATTGCCACATTGTCTTCACTTGTTGACCAAAAGATTGATCCCTTCCATAGCATGCACTTGCTTTGGTCCTTGGATTTGCTAAATCATGACCATCCTATAACTAACAGCTGTCTTGACAAGTTGATTCATAGTTGTTGTTAGCTCAGCAATGGCCTGGCCATGGTCTTGAAGTTCTTTATGGAGGTTGGTCACACTTGAATAACCTTGGGGCACATTAGCCCGACTTTTCCATGCTGACGAAGTGTCAACCATTTCATCAGGAATATAACATACTTCATTATAGGATAGCTTCATTAAGTTCCCCCCAGCTAATTAGTTGACCACACACTGATTGGTCATATTAATGCCCCGGTAGAATGTTTGTTGTATCATAGCCTCGGTCATGTCTTCTTTGGCCATTGTTCTGTAGTGCTCCCAAATCTCATGAAGGGGCTCATTTGGTTCCTGCTTGAATGCCAATATCACATATCTCAAAGCTGCCATGTGTCCGGGAGAGAAAAACTTGGCAATGAACTTGTCCGCCAACTCATCCCTTGTAGAGATAGAATGGTTGGGGAGTCGTTCAAGCCAATCCAGTGCTTTCCCTCGGGGAGAGAGAAAGGAAATAGTCTGAGCCTCAAAACTTCCTGCGATACATTGGTTTGCTTACTCCCCCAATAGGTATCCACAAATACTTTTAGGTGTTTGTAGGCATTTTGACAGGGAGCACCCGTGAAATAGTGCTCCAGAAGTGTCAACATGACATTTGTGATTTGAAAATTGCCCACCCGTAGTCTGGGTGGGACAATTGCACTGGCATATCCCTCCTTCGAAAGCGCCCGAAGAGCTACTCTTGGAGGAGGCGGGGGAGGGTCTGGAATATTGTCATTAGCATTAGCCTGGCGGCCTCGTCTTTAAGCTTGAGGTACTGGATGCACCTCATCTTCCCCGTTATCATCTACCTCCTCCCCAGGGATAACATTACCCAGAGGATCAGCCATATGTACCTGTAGCGATTTAAACACACAAGTTAACAAATAGAAGAAAAGAAAAAAAATCTTCACAACTAATCAAATAGATAGCCAAAACTGTTTTAACTCCCCAGCAACGGCGCCAAAAGTGATCGAAGCCCACCTATATCACTATAGAATGGCAAGTCAATGTCGATGTAGATTTTACCCGATAGGATCGAGATCGAAATCCACATGGAGTTAGATGATGGGAGTTGAGTTTCTATCCAATTTAGGAGTGTGTATTGTTCTTAATTACTCTTCTAAACATGGGTTGTTTTGATTCTATACTAAGTATAATTCTACAAATTACTACTATCAAGCTAGGTACAATATTTTTGTGACGGTTTTATCAAGTATTAAAGGGCACTAGGGATGCAACTTACCCCTAGGCGAGTATCTAGCGGGATCTAAAATCTAGGATAAACTTGTTGGTCATGGGCTCGTGATATAACCTCACACTCAATTACTCACCCTATACCTCTCAGTAGTTTGGGTGACTTTTCCCGAATTGGCTTCCTCAAGCCTAATTGGGTGTTTCAACATGGCAAGTGAAATGGCTCAAGCCGGGTTTTACTATCTCTAGTCTCTACCCTTTAATTGGGGCTATCAATCTCTTGAATTCACCCCTTTGTTAGCCTATTTTCCCTAGACTTGGGTCATCTTTCGCAAGAACAACCCTCGTAAAAAAGGCATGAATCAATGTTTGGAACCACTAATTCAGTAAATTAAGCATGAAATAGACTAATATCACTGACCCAATAACAAGTTAACCCTAAAATTAAAGACCCATTAAATACCCACACTAGGTTTGGGTCAAAACTCTAGCTAATGGGTCTAGCTACTCATATTCATGGAAGAAATCAAAATAGAAGATGAAATTAAAGCCATAGATGTTGATTACAAAGATAAAATCTAAGATTAAGACTAGAATCTATGCTAAAGTTACTCAAAAAGGTAAAAAGATACTATCCACGGGCTCCTAAAATATCGGGTAACCTAAAAAATGAGAAAAAGAATTATTGATTCACAGCTGAAAATATTGGACAAAATTTCCCCTACGGAGATTCCGTTATCAGCAGAAAACTGAACACCTCAGCGGAATGGATTCCGCGGCCGTGGAATTATAAGAACGGACCGTGGTTCTTGAATTGGCACTTCTCTGAATCACATTTTCTCTCCCAGCAAAACCTAGAGCGCCTCAGAGAAATTGAAAGCGCGACAACGAAAAGATATAGCTGATCGCGCTCTTGTGAAGGACCTCTTTTGGTAACTCTTTGAAGTTGGTATTCCACTCTCAACGGATTATTGAGCGCTGCAGCAGATTTGAAAGCGCGGTAGCGGAATTTTGGCGCTGTCAGCGGTTTTACAATGCCACAAATACAACTCTCTGAACCTTATTCCGCGTCCGCCCTCAGAATTCCGCCTCAGCAGAATGTCTTTCGTTGCAGCGCAATAATAGCGATGTCAACGCTTTTGCTGGATCCCTGAGCTGTGCAAGTTTGGCTCCTGTTTAAGTCATTTTTAGCCATTCTACTCAATTCTGACTCAAAACCTGCAATTTAAGCACCTTGCAATAGTTTTCGGAAGTACCTTAATGCCTTTTGCCTCAAAACCTAAGCAAAAAGAGTAAATAGTAGGTAAAAATCCCTAGTTATCACTTGCAAGCGGCAAAGAATTTCTTCTATTATTAACCTCTAGGCCTACCCCGGCATCACAAACCGTCGGTTTCTAGGAAAAAAATTATGGGGCCTTACATAAATAGATGTTATTAATATTGTGGGGAATTTAGTAGGAACTGAAGACCTTATGGAAAAAATAAATAACACTTGGCCCGACAAGTTTTTAGTACTTTTGGTAAAAGAATGGGTGTAAACCATCTGGTCCGGGGGTTTTGTAAGGTTTATAGGAACAAAATTGTATTGGTGATTTCACTACTCGAATGAGGCTAGTCTAGGGGGAGAGGTCTAAGGAGTCAAAGCTGACTAAACCACATATAGCATCAATTTTATTAGTAAGGCAGTGGAGGGTCGTGAAGGTATTTTCAAAGTAGCTTTGGGTATGTGCAAAGATATTTCTTTGGTTATCAATCCATTTCCCTTGGTCATCTTTAAATAAACTAACGTGGTTTCTTATTCTTCTTCTACTCGAAGCTATTATGTGAAAACAATTCGTGTTAGCATCACCATCATTTAGCCAGGATATTCGTGATCTAAGTCTCCAGTAATCCTCTTCGAGTTTTAAGATAATATTGAATTCCTCTTTTAGATAGATTTCCAGATTTTGGAGAAAGGAGCTAGAGACGTAGTAATGAGAATTTTTAATGCCATTGAGTCGAGCCAAAATCTCTTCTTTTTATTAAAACTGTCACCAAAGGTCTCTTTACTCCAATTGGAGATATTAATTGTGAACATAGTGTTTCTTATATAAGTTTAGAATCAAGCTAGTTGTTGCGCGCAATATTGATAAATTCAGGATGCGTGCACCAAATATTTTCCAATCTAAAAGGTTTATGAACTGGTTGATAGGAAAAGAAGTTAAGGTTTAGGAGTAAGGTTTTATGATCAGAATAGGTTTTGGGTAAGTGAGTCACAGTAGCATTAGGGAATGAGTTAGCCCATTTTTCATTGGCAAAGAAACGATCAAGTCTTTCCATAATTAATTCGTTTTGCCTTTTTCTATGATTTGACCAAGTAAATTTGCTGCATTTATAGCCTAAGTCCATAAGCCTACAATTGTTAATGTATTTCCAAATCCTAGATGTTCTAGAGATGCTTACTGTTCTGTCTCCAAATATTTCGGATGACATGGTAATGTCATTAAAATCACCTCCTACTAACCATGCCCCTTTATTACTATTAGAGATGTTGATAAGGTTCCCCACATAATGTCTCTTGCATGTCTATGTGTACTAGCATAATAGTGTATAATAACCAAGGAAATAAAAGAAAAAGTACCTCTATCATTGCATGTATCTCCTGACCTCTCCGAGTGAAGTTGTTAACAGTGACCAAGTTGCGACCGTATAGTATGGCCATGCCCCAGCTTGACCTTTAGCAGGTTCCTCGATCATTTCGCTGAAATTAAAGTCATTAAGGAGTGGACCATGTGCTCTTATCCGAGTTTGAAGGAGTTCTACTAGGTAGGGCCAATGTGTATCAACAAGAGACCCAAAATTATGACGAAAATCATCATTTTTGGCACCACAAACATTCCAAAAGATTATTCTAGTGGATCTCATCATCCTTGTTTGATGGTTTGGGTTGAAAGCCATCTCCTCCTACTAGAAGTAGGAGTTGGGGGTCCTCCTTTGGCGTGGGACTAGTATTACTGCATGGGTTCCTACAGTTGGATCCCGAGGTGGTCTTATGTCCACTGAGCATTTAAACATTGAGGGAGGAAAGTTGAAGATGAATTTCTTTCTTAGCATCTCCTTGAATAGCAGTACCTTTACCTCGTTTAGGTTTGCAAATTCCACACTCGACTCCATATTTAGAGGATTCATTTCTTCCTCCTTCTCTGGGTGATTTCCTACTGACTGTTAAGTGTTGGGAGGTGGATTGTTTTCTATTTGTATTGGACTGTTGTTCTGGGCATGTGCATGTACTGGAATTGCATGCATGTCCCATGGTATGAAGATGATATTGGTTTGAGAGATTTCCTTCAGTAGGAAGAATGGAAGATCCAAAGGGAGGTTCAATGAACCTGAGGGTTCACATGGGGAGGTAGCTTCCATTGGCGTTGCATGGCTTGGATTAGGTTTTGGTTCATGGTTGGGGCCAGCGGCTGTAGTACATTGTTGATCCACATTTGATTCATGTAGTTGTTCATGGATAACCTCATCCCCTCCGAGATCAATTGGGAAAGGTAAGGAGTGCTCTGGATCATTATAACCGTGTCTTGGCCGTTGATGTCCATGTTGAAGGAGATTGCACGACCCATCAACCCCGCTTCTAGCCAAGAGAGGGGCTGATAATTCTAAGAAACGGGGAGGGGGAGGGGGGTATAATACACTTTTGTATTTGGGAGTTGGGGAGGTACTGTGGGAAGATTGTTCATTGTTGGTGGATGGTGGTAAAGTAGGATTTGGATTAGTATGTTCCTTCTCCTAGGATTTGGAGTAGTCTGTTCCTTCTCCTTGACGAGAATGGAAGTCTTGGCATTATTAAAAGTGGAAGAGATTAAATGTTGTTTTTTTGGTTGAGTGGGATTGATGATGGTCGAGTCCCTAGGTGAATTCATAATGGAAGCTTCTATTTGCATTGGAACAGACTGGGGAAGTGTAAGTGAATTGATAAGATATTTAGGAGAATTTGTGTGTGACACTTGCTCATGTATGATGTCCATTTGGCATTCTTCTGATTTTCCATTTGCCACGGGAATTAGAGAAGCGTTGGAATTATCGGAAGGTTTTGTAGTAATACCGTGGTCATTTTTTTTCACGACCCAAGTTAACCCTCTGAAAGGTGTCGTGACGGCACTAATCTTCACGACTAGGTAAGTCTAATATTACGGAAAATGTAAAGAAAACTCAATAATAAAAGGGATAAAACAGCATACTATAAATAAACAAAAGCAGTGTTGCTCGGCTTATATACAAAATAACCTCTTAATGACCAGGAATGTCATTAAGTCACAAGCCTCTATAACTACTGTAGCTCTAAATAAAAAGTATGAAAATACATAAGTAGACTCTAGACGAGAGATTAGAAGAGGACTCCAAGGATTCTGCGGACGCTGATAGCTCGTACCTGGATCTGCACACGAAAATACCTTGAAGTCTCCTAGAAATCAGCAACACGTACTATCCTCGAAGCTGATTGCTCGTACCTGAATCTGCACACGAAAAACATATGCAGGAAAGGGCATGAGTACACCACAATGGTACCCAGTAAGTGCCAAGCCTAACCTCGGTCAAGTAGTGACGAGGTCAAGTTAAGGCCCTACCGGAATAAATATAATAAATTAACAGTAAAAGAGATAAGTAAAACTTTAAAGTAATCAGTTAAAGAAAATTCTCGAAAACTTAACAGTCAAGGGAGCCCTCGACTCGGAATAAGGTAAAACACAATGTGAAATCTCCCGGGATACCGTCCCGTATTTCCGAATGATTATGCAGTACATGGGGGATCTCCCGGAGTACGTCTGTAGTCCCAAGATAAATATGCAATACAGGGGGATTTCCTGGAATACGTCTGTAGTCCCAATTTAAATATGGAAGACAGGGGGATCTCCCGAAATACGTCTGTAGTCCCAATTTAAATATGCAAGACAGTGGAGGATCTCCCGGAATGCGTCCGTAGTCCAAATTTAAATATGCAACACAAGATACAATGACAAACATGGGATCGAACTATACAATTTACACTAATCACAAATAAGGAAAACATGGATCTAACTAAGCATGGCGCACATAAATATAAAGTAGGCAGTTAAAAGACTTAAGCATGCTTTTCTAATCTAAGCTAAACAATTGAACATGTTAGTGCAATTTAATAAGAGAAAACAATTTATGATTTAAGAAGGGAAAACGGGATTTTTGCAATAACACCCTGTGTACGTACTCGTTACCTCACGTACACAACGCCCACACATCATATAATATCAAAACATCCTAAGGGGAAGTCCTCAACACAAGGTTAGGCAAGCCACTTACCTCAACCGCTCAAATCAACTTGATACCACGCTCTTGCCACGAGTATCCAACTCCGAATGGCCCGAATGTATTCAAATTAATTGCATTATGTAAATATAACTACAAGTAACTAATTTAACGAATTAATTCGAAGCTAAAATACGAAATTAGGAAAATTGCCCAAAATGTCTCCCCGGATCCACGACTCGGAATCGGGTAAAAATTACAAATTATGAACATCTACTCACTCACGAGTTCTCTCGTTCAAGGATTATCCCATTCCGACGTTTAAAACTCGATCAAAACCCAAAAATTCAATTGGGGAACTTTTCCCCAAAATTCCCACCTTTTCACTCTAATTCGTTGATTAAATGAGAAAATTGCTATAGATTAGCAAAATATACACATATTAGATTTAAGAATAGTTATCCACTGATTTCCTCTCCAAAATCCTTGCAAAATCGCCTTCTCCCGATCTTTTTATTGATTTTTGAGTTATGAATCAAAAGCCCTCGATTATGCCCTCTTGAACTTAGCGATTTCCGCATATGCGGACCTAGTACCGCGCCTGCGGTCCCGTGCCTGCGGACAATCCATCGCAGGTGCGAAGTCCACTTATTGGGCTGGGTCCGCACCTACGACCCCTGGGCCGCTTCTACGGAAGAATAGCAGCACCTGCGAGCCCAACTTGCCAAGCCCAGTTCCGCATCTGTGACTCCCCAAGTGCACATGCGAGTCCGCACCTGCAGCCTCCCCTCCGCAGGTGCAAAACACAAGAACCAGCAACACCATATTTTTCTTAATTCCAAATTGCCTTCCGTTAAGCATCTGAAACACACTCGAGGCCCCCGGGACCTCAACCAAACATATCAATCAGTCCTATAACATCATTCAAACTTAGTCGATCCTTCAAACCACATCGAACAACACTAAAAACAAGAATTAAGCATGGATTCAAGCCTAAGGACTTAACATTTTTCCAAATTCTACTAACGATGCCGAAACACATCAAACCTTGTCCGAATGACCTCAAATTTGACACGGGTCACAAATGATACAACGAACCTACAACCACTTCCGGAATTCCATTCCGATCTCGATATCAAAATTTCCCTTATTAGCCGAAATCGCCGAAAATCTAACTTTCGCTAATTAAAGCCTCAATCTACTACAAACGTCAAAAACACATTCTGGACGCACTTATAACCCCAAAAAAAAACTCAACGGAGCTAACGGAGTCTCCGTAATTCCATTCCGTATCCGTCTTCACCCAGTTCCGACTACGGTCCAAATTCTAAGGCTTAAACTCACATCTAGGGACTAAGTGTCCAAAAACTCTCCGAATTCCATAAACAAACACTCCGGCAAGTCCCGATAGCAGAAACAAACGTGGGGAAAATAGTTATTAAGGAATTGGGGCTCTAACTCTCAAAATGACCGGCCGAGTCGTTACATTCTCCCCTCTTAAAACAATTGTTCATCCTCGAACGAATATAAAGACATACCTGAAGATGGGAAAAGATGAGGGTACTGGCTGCGCATATCCTGCTCGGTCTCCCAAGTCGCCTCCTAGACCGGCTTCCCCCTCCACTAGACCTTTACTGAAGTAATATTCTTTTCCCTTAGCTTTCTGAAATGCCTATCCAAAATGGCTAATGGCTCCTCAACATAAGATAGATCATTTTCCAACTAGACTTAGATGAAATCCAATACATGAGACAGATCACCGTGATACTTCCGGAGCATAGAAACGTGAAATACCGGATGAACTCCTGCTAGGCTTGGGGGCAAGGCAAGCTCATAAGCAACCTCCCCAACGCGTCTCAATATCTCAAAAGGACCAATAAACCTCGGGCTCAGCTTGCGCTTCTTCCCGAACCTCATGATGCCCTTCATAGGAAATATCTGAAGCAAGACCCCCTCACCAACCATAAATACCTAATCACGAACCTTCCGGTCCGCATAACTCTTTTGTCGGGACTGGGCTGTGCGAAGTCTCTCCTGAATAACCTTCGCCTTATCCAGGGCATCCTGGACCAAATATGTACCTAAAAATCGGGCCTCGCCTAGCTCAAAACATCCCACTGGGGACCGGCACCGCCTACCGTACAAAGCCTTATACGGTGCCATCTGAATGATAGACTAGTAATTGTTGATGTAAGCAAACTCTGCAAGTGGAAAGTATTGGTCCCATGACCCTCCGAACTCCATCACAAAGGCACAGAGCATATCTTCAAGAATCTAAATCATGCGCTCAAACTGTCCGTCTGTCTGAGGGTGAAAGGTTGTGCTCGACTCCACCCCAGTGCCCAACTCCTGTTGTACGGCCCTCCATAACCGTGATGTAAACTATGTACCTCTTTTTGAAATGATGGATACTGGAATACCGTGAAGGTGGACAATCTCCCTGATATAAATCTCAGCCAATCTCTCTGTGGAGTATGTAGTCAAAACTGGAATGAAAGGGGCTGACTTTGTCAGCCGATCCACGATCACCCAAATAGCTTCAAACTTTCTCAAAGTTCGAGGAAGTCCAACCACAAAGTCCATGGTGATCCATTCCGACTTCCACTCTGGGATCTCTAACCTCTGAAGTAATCCTCCCGGTCTCTGACGTTCATATTTAACTTGCTCATAATTGAGACACTTGGCCACAAACCAAACTATATCCTTTTTCATCCTTCTCCACCAATATTGTTGTCTCAAGTCCTGGTACATCTTCGTGGCACCCGGATGAATGGAGTACTGCGAGCTATGGGCCTCCTCAAGAATCAACTCCCGAATCCCATCCACATTAGGCACTCAGATCCGACCCTGATTCCTTATCACGCCATCATAATCTATAGTCACATCTCCGGCATCTCCTCGACGTACTCTGTCCTGAAGAACCAGAAGGTGGGGGTCATCATACTGACGCTCTTTGATGTGATCATAAAGAGAAGACTGAGCAACAACACAAGAAAATACCTATCTAGGATCTGAAATATCCAATCTCACGAATTGACTGGCTAAGGTCTGAACATCCAAGGCGAAGGTCCTCTCAGCTGCCTTAAGATATGCCAAACTCCCCAAACGCTCCGCCCGGCGACTCAAGGCGTTAGCCACTTCATTGGCCTTCCCCGGGTGGTATAATATAGTGATATCATAGTCTTTCATTATCTCCAACCACCTCAACTGACTTAGATTAAGGTCCTTCTTCCTGAACAAGTGCTGCAAACTCCGGTGACCAGTGTAAATTTCACAGGGAACACCGTACAAATAATGACGCTAGATCTTCAGGGCCTGAACAATAGTTGCTAACTCAAGGTCATGAACTGTATAATTCATCGCATGCGCCTTCAATTGTCTAGACGCGTAGGCAATCACCCTACCGTCCTGCATCAATACCGCTCCAAGGCCAATCATCGAGGCATCATAATACACAATGTAGGACCCCAAACCTGTAGGCAATACTAACACTGGAGCTGTGGTCAAATTTGTCTTGAGCTTCTAAAAGCTCTCCTCACACTCCTCGGTCCACCTCAGCGGATCACCCTTATGGGTCAACCTGGTGGTGATGCAATAGATGAAAATCCCTATACAAAGCGACAGTAGTACCCCGCCAAACCAAGGAAACTGAAGATCTCTGTAGCTTATGACGCTCTAGGCCAACTCTGCACTTCCTCCACCTTCTTCGGATCTACCTTGATCACATCACAAGACACTACGTGGCCCAATAATGCCACTGAATCAAGCCAAAATTCACACTTAGAAAATTTTGCATACAATTTCTTCTCCCTCAAAGTCTAAAGCACGGTCCTCAAGTGCTACTCATGATCTTCCCGAGACCGGAAATATACCATGATGTCGTCAATAAACACAATGATGAAGGAATCAAGATATGGTCGGAACACACTGTGCATCAAATGCATAAAGGCTGTTGGGGCATTGATCAGCCCAAATGACATGACAAGAAACTCATAGTGACCATATCTGGTCCTGAAAGCAGTCTTCGGGATGTCTGGCTCCCGAATCTTCAACTGACGATAGCCAGAATGCAAGTCAATCTCGGAAAATACCCCGGCGCCCTGTAATTGATCAAATAAATCATCGATGTGAGGCAAAGGATAACTGTTCTTCACTATAACCTTGTTCAACTGCCGATAATCAATACACATACGCATAGAACTATCATTTTTCTTCAAAAATAAGACCGGAGCACCCCAAGGTGATACACTGGGCTTGATGAAACCCTTATAAAGCAACTCCTACAACTGCTCCTTCAACTTAGGAGGAGCCATACGGTAAGGAGGAATAGAAAATGGGCTGAGTGCCCGGCAACAAATCAATGCCAAAATCAATGTCTATATCGAGCGACATACCCGGAAGATCAGCCGGAAATACATCAGGAAGTCCCTCACTACTGGTACTGACTCAACTGTAGGGGTATCAACACTGACATCTCTCACATATGCCAAATATGCATCACACCCCTTCTCAACCATCCGCTGAGCCTTAAGAAATGAAATGACCCTGTAGGGAGTATACTCTAAGGTACATCTCTACTCTAATCTCGGTAAGCCTGGCATAGCCAGTGTCACGGTCTTAGCGTGACAATCAAGAATAGAAAAATGGGGCGACCACCAGTCCGTGCCCAAAATAACATCAAAATCTACCATACTGAGTAATAATAAATCAGCTCTGGTCTCAAAACCACTAAGAGTAATCAAACACGACCGATATACGCGGTCTACAACTAGAGAATCTCCCACAGGAGTAGATACAGAAACAGGGAACTCAAAGAATCTCGAGATATCCCCAAATGTGGAACAAAATAGGAAGACACATATGAATATGTAGAGACTGTGTCCAATAATATTGATGCATCCCTATGGCAGACAGGGACGATACCTGTGATAACTGAATCTGAAGCGAAGGCCTCTGAATGGGATGAAAGGGCATAGTACCTGGCTTGGTCTCTCCCTCTAGGGCGACCCCGACCTCCTCGACCTACACCTCGAGCTGATTGAGGAGGTGGATGTGATGACCCAAATGGTCATTTTATGAATTTAGACTTCATTACCTTGATTTGTATGCACAGTTCGGGCGTGAAACCAGAATGCTTTTTATGTGGAAATATGAGAAAACAATAATTTTAGAGTTAAAATTTGGTTTTACTTGACTTTGGTCAACATTTTTGAGTAATCGGACCCAGATCAGTGTTCCGACGATCTCGGGAGGTCCGCAGTAAAATATGGGACTTGGGCGTATGACAAGAATTGAATTCCAAGGTCCCTAGCCTTAGAAAATAATTTTTGAAGAAAATTGCTATACTGAAATTTAAAGGAAATAAAGAAATGATTATTGTATGAACTCATTGGTATCTAGTCCGTATTTTGGTTCCCGAGCCCGGTACAGGTTTGTTATAATGTGAAAGTCATACTTGTGAAATTTGAGGAGAATCGGAATTGATGTGACGTGATTTGGACGTCCTAATGAGAAATAGTGAAATTTGAGTGTTCTTGAGGAAAATCATGATTTTGAGGTTAAATTTGTAATTTTGATGTTATTTAAATGATTTGATCGCATGAGCAAGTCCGTATAATATTTTTAGACTTGCGTGCATGTTTGGTTTGCATCCCCGAAGGCTCGGGTGAGTTTCGAGTAGGCCACATAGTGTTTTGACACTTAGAAAAATAACTGGAGGTTGAAAATTGCAGGTCGAATGTTCAGTTCTTTGAACCTAGAAGCGCGGCAGCGCTTGGAATTCCGCGACCGCGGATCGGATTTCGCTGCAGCGCCTGGAATTCCGCTGCAGCGCCCGGAATTCTGCTGACCGCAGTTAGTGAAGCCTAGAACTCCGCCGCCGCACACTTAATTCCGCTGACAGCGATGGGGCAAGGCCCAGAATTCCGCCGCAACGGAATTATTTCGTTGATAGCGGTGGCCAGGCCTGAGGCGCGTATATATATATAGCCCCTTTTTAATTATTTTACCACTTTTGAAAAATAATAAAACCCTAGAATGCAAGAGGCAATTTTTTCCAAAATATTTTCTTCCCTATATCATTTGCAAGTGATTTCTAAGTCATCTCTTTCAATCCTTAACTACTTTTTACAAGATTTCAACCTAGAATCTAGAACTTTTCATGGTAGAATTATGGATTTTTGGTGGAAACCCATGATTTTTCAATAAAGTTAATTCCTTTAACAATAATTAATGATATTAAACCCAATTATGATTAGATACAAGTGAATTGAAGGCAATTTCTATAGGAAAAGTTGTGATTGAGCAGTAAGTGGCCTGCTGAATTGAGGTAAGTGCTTGGTTTAACCTTGACTTGAGGAAATAGGAATCCCCAGCCTAACTGATTGCATGTGTGTGGTGTATAGGTGAGGTGACGAGTATCTATGCACCACCAAATTACTTGTTAAACATGATCCCTTCCCTATCCTCAATTATCTAATTCCTGATTTTAATTGTTTGCATGATCAATGCTTCCATGTCTACTTGTTTTCATCAACCTGTTGTTAAGTATTGTTTTATGAAATTGGAAAGTATTAGTTGTTACCCTGGATTCATCGTGATATATGAGAGGTTGAGCTGGTTGATAGTATTCTACGAAACATATAAATTCCGGTTGGTTCTAATGTGAAATGACGATTGGTGAAACTTATGAGCAGTACATTTTTGTTTACAAATTATTGTGATTGACTTGAAATTGTGAAATCTTTATAAATAAAAGCGACGTGATTGTCTGGTGGGAGCGGGTTGCACGCTACAATAAGGAGTGATAAGGGTGGATAGGTGGGATAGGGTTGCACGTCGCAACATGAGAAATAAGGGTGATAAATATATAGGGAGGAGCAATAAGGGTGGACAGGTGAGAGAGGGTTGCGCACCGCAACAAGGAGACATAAGGGAGAATATTTATGATTTACTGATTTTAAACACAAGGAATGGAAAACTTTCTATTTTACTCTATTGTTTCTCATATTTGGCACCTACAGTTATTTTAAAAAGTGAAATTGGAAATGTGGAAACTTATATGAGGATTTGTTATAGCTGAGACCTGGAAAAAGGGACTGAGTTATTTTATTTATTGTTTTTTTTTAGTTTAGAAGTATTTTTCCTGCTTTATTTTACAATATCCACATGTTATGTTATAAATGCCCCGTCGTAGCCTCTTGACTGCTTCGTCGAGTTTAGGCTCGACACTTACTCAATACATGGTGTCTGCAGATCCAGGTACTGACCAGAGTTAGGAGATTTTAGTAGCAGACATCATCATTCGGAGACACGAGATAGATCTGTTGGCGTCCGCAGATTCCTGGAGTCTTCTCCTATTTTATTTAGACACTGTTTTTAGTTCATTCAAAACAGAAATACATTTTATTTCAACCTATTTATTTGTAGTATTATTTAGTAGTTCGTGAAGTTGTGACACTAGACCCTGGGTATTTTTATAGTTCATATTAGCTCGTGATTCGTTAATTATTTCAAACACTATTTATGATATCATTTATTGGGAAATAATAAAATTCAGTATTTGGTTAACAACTTATAACTTAAGGCAATTAAACAATTCAAATCACAGATGGTATCCAGCAAATATCGTGCGCAGAAAATGCCGAGGGTCGAACGGCCTGAACCAACAATAATAAAATGTGCACTATCGAAGGGTCGAACGACGCGAACCATAGATGCATCTATTACCCCGCTCGTGAATTGTACATGTGATGCGGTCAAATATAAATAATAGAGTTACCCCGCTCACGAATTTATACATGCGATACAGGTACTCATAGATACACACATTCAAATAGTCAATCCGGGCTTTATCGGGAAAATAATTACCCAAGGAAGTGATAAATTCTCTTTTAATGGTCACAAAGATAGTATTTAAATCTTTTTTCTAGAAATTCATTTGCCAAGTTCTATAAGGTTTAAACATTTTTAAATTCATCAGTAAAGTTACAAGTACGGCAAATAAAACATGTTTTTGGGTCCTAGACTACCCAGACATAAGAATAATAGTAGCTACGAACATACTCTCGTCACCTCGTGCGTACGTAGCCCCCACAAATAGTAGCACATATCTAATTATTTTACCTATGGGGACAATTCCCTCTTACAAGGTTAGAAAGGAGACTTACCTCGCTCCGAAGTTCCATAACTAGCTTCCAAGCCCTTCCGACGACTCAAATTGATGCATAATACCCCAAAACTATCCAAATAACGGGTAAACGGATGAAAATATACTCAAATACTTATAGCAATTCAATTTATATAAATTCCCAACTCCGCTCGGAAAGTTGACAAAATTTCTTTCGGGTCCACGTCTCGGAATCTGACGAAACTCACAAAATCCGAAAACCTATTCCGATACGAGTTCAGCCATGCATATATTATCAAATTCCGACATCGGATTGGCTTTCAAATCTTAAATTATTGTTTTTGGAAGATTTGCTAAAAATCACATTTTTCTTCAATAAATTCATGGATCCATGATGTAAATGAGTATGAAATCATGAAATATAATCAATATAGGATAAGGAACACTTACCCCAATGTTTTCCCGTAAAAATCGCCCAAGAACCGTGCTCCAAAAATCCAAAACGAAATGAAGGAAATGAGCATTTTTGGTCCTTAAGTTTCTGCCATCTGTCACTAAATGTCCATTTTCGTCACTAAAAGTCTACTAGAAATAGCTTTACCAGCCCCTATTCAATCGATCATAACTTTCTGTACAAATGTTCAAATAATTAATGGTTTAACTTTCTATAAAGTAGAATCAAAGGGTTAGAACTTTCATGTTTCACAGATTTTCAGATTCCTTATCGATTTCGAGATATAAGCTTCCAAAGTAGGCTTCTTGCATTAGAATTTTCTGGGGAAATTGCAAAAAAAGCTTTACCAGCATTCATTCATTTGATTATAACTTTCTGTACAAATATCCAAATGATGA
Source organism: Nicotiana undulata (assembly GCA_005239495.1). NCBI lineage: Eukaryota > Viridiplantae > Streptophyta > Magnoliopsida > Solanales > Solanaceae > Nicotiana > Nicotiana undulata. The sequence goes on along the minus strand of ML287127.1, from coordinate 7,388 downwards.
ATGGTTTATCTTACTGGAAACTAGAATTCAAGGGCTACAACTTTCATGTTTGCAAAGTTTCAGATTCATTACAGATTGCATGATATGAGCTTCCAAAATCAACTCCTCGAATCAGAAATTTTCTGGGAACAACTTTTGCAACAGAAAATTTCAGCAGCTTTCTTTGTCCGAAAGTCATTCCGTTAACCTTCTGAAATCCACCCGAGGCTCTCGGGACCTTAACCAATTATACCAACATGTCCTAAAACATGATACAAACTCGCTCGAGGCCTCAAATCACATCAAACAATGCCAAAATCATGAATCGCACCCCAATTCCAGCTTAATGAATTTTAGAACTTGAAACTTCTACATTCGATGTCGAAACCTATAAAATCATGTATGATTGACCTCAAATTTTTCACACAAGTCACATTAGACATTACAGACCTACTCCAACTTCCGAAATTAGAATCCGACCCCCATATCAAAAATTCAAACTTTCGGTCAAACTTTCTAAAAATCTTCTATTTTATAACTTTCGCCAAATGACCCTGAAATGACCTGCGGACCTCCAATTCCACTTCCGAACACGCTCCCAATACCAAATTTACCTTACAGATCTATTCCCAGACTCGGAATCCCAAACGGACATCGATAACATTGAGATACACCTCAACCCAAATTTATGAAATTCTTCCAAAATGCCAACTTCCACAATAGACACCGAAATGCTCCCAGGTTATCCAAAACCCAATCCGGACATACGCCCAAGTCCTAAATCATCATACAAACTTGCTGGAACCTTCAAATCCTGATTCTAAGGTCGTTTACTCAAAAATCCAATCTTAGTCAATTCTTCCAACTTCAGGCTTCCGAAATTAGAATTTTCTTTCCAGATCAACTCCGAACTTCCTGAAATTCAATTCTGACCACGCCTATGAGTCATAATACCTAAAATAAAGTTTTGCATGTCCTCAAACTTCCAAACGACGCGCTAGAGCTCAAAACGACCGGCCGGGTCATTACACTAACATTGAAGTTATAGTATTCAATTCTTGCATATACTTTATTACCTCTGTTTCGTTCATCTCGATCTTTTCTGGATCTTGATGATGATTAAATTGAATATCTATTTGTTGGTCTATGATCAGACCGAGTGTTTTCATAATTAGAACGAGTTTCACGTCCCGAAGATCCCGTATAGGGTTCGTACCTGTTCTTACCAGTTCTTTTTTCTGATTCTAAGCGTCTAGCACTTGCCTTGTCTTCTGTTTTTGGATGAGCTATGGTATCCTATTCAATTCGTAATTTAGTATTGTACATGTTATAGACATCATTCCATATTGTAGCTGGAAATTCACGTAAACTTTCTTTGAGTCTCCTCGTGGCTTCAGAGCTTTTATCATTCAAATTACTTGCAAATGCCATAGCTTCCCAATTGTCAGGTACTCTTGGTAACAACATCATTTCACATTGGAACCTGTCTACGAATTCATGAAGCAATTTTGTATCTCCCTGTTTTATTTTGAATATGTCTTCCATTCTTTTTTCCACTTTTTTTTCACCGGAATGTGCTTTTATAAACGAATCTGCAAGCTCAACAAAAGAATTAATAGAATTTTCGGGTAAGAGAGAATACCATGTTAACGCTCCTTTGGTGAGTGTTTCTCCAAATGTTTTGACCAACACAGATTCAATTTCTTAATTAGTCAAGTCATTGCCTTTTAATCCTGTAGTGAAAGCAGTAACGTGATCACATGGATCAGTTGTCTCGTCATATTTCGGTATGTCAGGCATTTTGAATTTCTTGGGAATCGACAAAGGTGCTGCACTTGGCTTCCGTGGTTGTTGATAATATTTGTCAATATCAATCCCTTTGATGACAGGTGGTACTCCAGGAATTTGTTCGATACGATCGTTTTGTTCCTTCACCTATTTCTGCAAGGTAAGTATTAAAGATTGCAAATCCGAATTATTAGACATACCTGGTCTTCCTTCAAGTGATTCATTTGGAGTGCCTCTACTTCCTGAATTAGCTAGTTCAGATTATGGATTTTCTACAGTTGCGATGTTTTTTTAAGGAGGCGTAGGTGGTATAGTTGGTAGCCCCCTCGTGAAAGCTTGAAGAGCTTCACTCATGTGTTCAGCAACCATCTTCTTTACAGGATCATACTCTCTTGTTTGCTGATTTCCAATTTGGTCATTGTTATAAGTGGTAGATCTTTCTGGGGAGTTGTCTCTTGAACCTCATGGGGATCCCTGAGGCGATGGAACTAGAGTTCCAGTTGTCTGTTGGTTCTTGTTGTTGGTATTAGACATGATTCTATAAAGATGATATAGGAATGCGGAAAAACAAGTATTATCAGATTCGCGGTAACGAAACCAATTTGTTTAACCAAAGAATTAGATTCTTAACCAAAGCTATTTTAAGAAGTACTCTAGCTTCTGATAACCAAGGAAATTAACTTATAATAAGAATTGGACTTGTAAATAAGAAAGCAATAAGATCGCATAAAAGTAAGTATATTTCAGTAGTAGTTCGAATGTGTCTATACAAGTTAGATTTTACTCTCTTTTATAGGGAATTTCTTAATATAACGTCTACTCTTCTTAATGATTGAGCATTATTGACTAATAATATCATTAATGTAACGTTACAATAGGTAATCGTAACTGTTGCGTGAAGATTGTGTAACGTTTGGCTCATTGATTGAAGATCTTTGAATCTGCCCTGGTTCATTCTAACAGTGTCTCTTCAATTCCCCAATTAGACTGGAGCTCCCGCTTCTAATTGTCTTGTGTGTATGTTATTTTGTACCTCTTTGTCTCGTACCTCTTTCTAAATTCCTAACCACCTGTCATGTTTCCATTGCTCCACGTAGATTGCTTTGTCATCAAAAATATTACACGTGTTAAGTCTATTTTTTGCCAATACAATATGATTGTAAAGTGACCATGCTAAAACCACGGAACCCGGGAGTGCCTCACACCTTCTCCCAGGTTAACAGAATTCCTTACCCGGTCTTCTGTGTTCGCGGACAGTAAAACATATTCAATTTCCTTGATTTGGGATTTAAAATAAACCGGTTACTTGGGACACAATAATAAACATTGCAAGTGCAGACTCTAAAAGTAAATAAATAATCCCATTTCGAATAATGTCACTTAAATTGGAAAAACTCCTTATCCCCTCGGGAAACAAAGGAGGTGTGACAGCCTGGTGATTCTGCTAGGGAAAAGAACCCAGAATCTCTGGTTCAGGGTATTCGAGCTTGTAATGTGATCTATACTTGGATTTCTTGATTGTTGATATATCTATGTTCTAATTGTTGCTCATTTGCCGCTTTGATATTATTTGAACTGTATAAAGTGCCTTCTTATGACTCCCTTTGAGTCTTCTGAACTATTGGTGCAACGTGCGTGTGGCCCACTTTTCTATTAGATCATACCAAATAGAACGAGGTTGGATCAGTAACTAGGCCGGGTATACTTTCGTGCTCCCGATACGTTGCCCCGCCTCGGCTCGAGTGATCCACTTGGGTAAGCCTGGTCTAAAACACTCCCCTAGGATTTAAACCTAAAATAACATAGCCTCATGTCGGATCCCTAATAGGAACGTTTGTTTGTATCACAAGCATTTGACTTTGGGTGGGCAAGCTCACTTTGGGGACTCAACACAGGGGTTGGGTCCGTCCAGGACAGGTGTACCCGAAAATACAAGATCATCCTGATGCATCTTACGTGCTACTCATGCATATGTTTGATCTGGTTTTCATGTTGACTGACTGCTAAATAAAGAAAGAAATGAGAAAAACCAAGACGAGAGAAAATAAGAGAATTTACTCCAAATTTTTTGAAAAGCAGACTGAGATGTCAAAATTTTCCCACTTTTCTGACAGAACTACGCGAGTCTGATTCTCACGGGGTGTGAGATACGTAGGCATACCTCATCGGTTCCGGACCCCAATTTTCAAAAAAAAATCAAAAAATATTTTTTTACTTCATTCTTTAGAAAAGTCTTTCTTTTAGACCACAATTTTAAAAAATCCAAAAATATTTTCTTTTGATTCCTTCTTTAGAGTCTTTCCTTATAAAATCCCAAATAAAATAAAAAAAATTTAAATCCAAAAATATTTTCTTTGCAGAAGTCTTTCATTCAAAAAAGAAAACAAATCAAATCAAAATCCAAAAAATATTTTCTACCTTTTTTAGAAGTCGTTTTCCCAAAAATTAAAAAAAAAATATTTTCTTTCTTCTATAGAAGTCTTTCTTTTCAAAAATTCTCAGAAAAATAAACAAACAAACAAACAAACAAAGAAAAATTCAAAAATATTTTCTTTCTTCTTTACAAGCCTTTCTTTCGAAGAAAACAAAGGAATTCAAAATCCAAAAAATGAGTTAGTTTATTTATTTCATTCCTAATCTTCCTGAATTACACAAGATCTGGTTCATGTTTCCACATGATACGTAGTTAACCCACATTAGGTTCGTCCGAATGGTTTAAAAAAAAAAGAGAAAAGAAAGAAAAAAAAAGAGAAAAGGGAAAAAAAGAGTGTTTATTCTAACATGATTGTTGTTTTGAAATAAAATCTAGTTAAAGGTGGTCAGTTTGTTGATTTGCAATGGCGAGTCCAGAGAAATAAAATCATATTCTCAATCGAAGAAACAATAATCACTATTGTTGATCTAACTAAGGTCATGAAAAGGCAAGTAGACATGGTGGTGATAAAAATGGAGGCAAATGTTGGATGACTTCTACATGTTTTGAGCAACAAGACCTGCTCTTCTTGGATGACCTTTCTTCCAAGTCCTTTGGTAAATTAGTTCCTTTGAAATTTCCCATGTCGTCAGTCCTAAAATCCGATAGCCAATATGGGAAACGGTTTGATCTAAAGTCAAAATTTGAGTGTTGAATCCATAGCAATAAAAATGGTTGAATGTCGTAGTAATGTTAATGTGCAAGTCCATGGCTAAGATGTCGTTTGATAAATGAAAAGTCACTCCTATTTAGCTAGGGGGGAGTCTTTGTAGCTTATTTTGTCAACTTTTCTGTTATCCAGGGTTGTAACCCAAATTTCAGTTCGTTTGTCTTGTCGCCAACCTTTCCATCTTTATTCAATGAACTATAAATTATCCTTTTCTGTCATTCTGTGCTTAGTTCTTTTCCCTCTAATTCTAGTGACGTGACATGCGTGCAGAAGTTTTGGCTGATCTTAGAAAACTGATTTAGTCTTGAATTATATAAGTGAGAAAGAAACACTTTTGAAAATGAATAAATAAATGAAAAATTTGGAAAATAAGCATGATCCAAGTCTACATGGAAACAAAGCAATCATGCTCATGAAAGTGAAGGATCTCTAACTTTTGAATCATTGAGTATGTAATGACCCGACCTGTCGTTTTGCGTTATCGGACCCCGTTCCCCTAAATGAAACTTTCCATAGCGGCTTATTGTGATTTATGACTTGCAGGTATGGGTGCGACCCTTGTTCCGCAGGTGCGAGTCCGCACTTGCGATCCAAGGGTCGTAGGTGCGGAAACTCCTGAGCAGTCCTATAAATAGCCCTTTTCATGATCTTTCATCCCAAAACTCGATTTTTCCTCCATTGTTGAGACCTCTAAGAGCTCCAGAGCAGTGTTTCGGCCTAGTAATTCAGGTAAGTGATTCCGTAACCCTCCGCATGTTAATTTCTTCAATTCTTTGGGAATTTCCACCTCCAAATTCATAGAAATTCATAAGAAATTGTTGGGGAGAATAGAGGGTTTTGAGGAAAATGGGAATTCTGATTTTAGGGCCATTGTAGGATGATTAATTGAGTTAATCTTGATCCTTAGGCGACGTATAGCGCATTTCTTCAAGAATTATAATTTTTCGGACGCCGAGGCTCGGAGTTGAATTTGCCAAGTATGTCAAGAATGTGTTTTTTGGGGAAAATCCTTGATAAATCCTCCTCGATTCTTCCTAAATTGATATAATTATGTTTTTTTGGCTATTTGCGAGCCATCAAGGGTGATTCGGAGGATTCGTGCGTCTTGTTGATTGGTCCGTTGACCGGAGGAGTACTTGTCCAGGTGAGTCTCCTTTCCAAACTTTGTAAGGGGGAAATTCCCCCTAGTCTCTTTGTTGCTAATTGTGCTTGTTGAGGGGGCTGCGTACGTACCATGTGACGAGAGTCCGTACGCGGCATCTATACTGTATGTTGGGTAGCCGTAGGACCCACGAGCATGTTCTAACTGTTTGTTTGATATTATCTGATGTTTTGTACGAATTATTACTGATATATGATTAAATTGAGCTATGATAGCTGTGAATTAAATGTACATACTATTCAGATAAGGATTATGAATTTCATCAATTGAGTAATTGTGTTTTTCCTGATATAATTGATAAAGAGCAAGGAGTAAATGAGATAAGTCTTAATAATGAGCTGTTGAGATAAATGAAGGTGGTTAAAATTCCTTCTTGTACTTGAATTTTTCCATCATGGTAATATTATGAGCAAAGAGGATAATATGATAAAAATCCTAACTTTGGCTATCAAGTGAGATGTGAGTATCCGATCCCGTTGAGTGTGGGCGAGTCGGTACCACGGGGTCTAAATATACACATATATATATACATTCATGCAGTCATATATACGCATTCATGCATTCATGGCCCCCGAGTCACAGGTATGATTCGTGATCGGGGAGAACTTATATTTTCATTGCCCCTGAGTCACAGGTTTGATTCGTGATCAGGGAGGATTATACTACTATTTTCATCGGCCCCCGAGTCACAGGTATGATTCTAGATCGGGGAGAACTTATATTATCTTCGGCCCCCGAGTCACAGGCATGATTCATGATCGCT
>MDKH01028560.1:0-31827 GCA_005239495.1 Nicotiana undulata | reverse complement strand
TTTCGAGTTTCACAGCCTTAATATGGTCTGGGTGCGGCAAAGCTCCCTAGGGCCCTCATTGGGCCCCTGGCCAATACCAACACCCAAACAAATTGCCAAAAATTGAGACAAGTGCAGTGTGGAATTACCGACCTTATGTGTCAGAGTTCAATGGGTACTCAGAGGTACCCAAAGCAGTGCTCACACGAAGGGGGTGGAACCTAAAGTCCTAAGAGTAGTGTGAAGTGCTAGAAGGAGAAGGAAAGTTTGTAGTTGAAGAAAAGAGTTTACAAAACTGGAGAGTGATTTTTGAAATATTAACTTAAAAAGAAACAGAAGTACTGATCAAAAGTTCAACAGTATAGAGTTGCACACAGGTACAATGGGGGTGAGGGGACAAATAGGTCACATAATGACACAAACAGAGACATAGACTTAAAAAACTCATTTAAGCATAGTTACACAAATCAAGAAAGGTTCAAGGGACCAGGGAATGGCTAGGTATAGACATGATGGTAGACAGTAACGGAATACAGTTGTAATAGGTGAGATTAAGAGCAAATAACAGTCATAAGAGCATGCAAGTCATAAGTAGGGTAAGTACTAACAGATAAAAGGTTCAGGGAATCAGGGGGCACATGATACTGAACAGGAAAGGGAAATAGCCTAACAGAGGCATACAGGAATAGGCGAGGCCTATGACATGTATTGATTCAAACCTAAACATGCAAAGAGATAAGCATGGCAAGTATCAACAGGTAAACAAGGAGTTAATTACATGTTGATAAGTAGAAACATAGGTAGAAAACGATTAGGAATATGACAGACTGAAATATAAATAAACACATTGGTTTGGAGCTTTTGAAAATTAGTTAGAACATACCAGATGATAAAAGAGCATAGCAAAATGCAAGAGCAAAAAGTGAGCACAATAGCAGCCTTGGCTTACAACCGGCTAATATTAGACAAGAGTAGAGAACAACAATAGAGCAAAGAGAGAAGAGAGAAAGAGCACAAGAGAGAGTAGTATTGATAGTATTGACTGATGTGTTCGTGATATGCAATGTATCAGTATCCATAATGCCAAAGAGAATGAAGGTATTTATAGTACTGAAAACGAGTAAAATAAATAAGGTAAGGAGTACTGGTTCAACACAAGTATGGAAAGAATATTCAATCAGAATTAATCACAGACTTGGACTCCTTTTAATTAGGGAGTCCTAGTGCAAACAGTAATAAGCAGTCACTTAAATAAGGAAAGAAATCATAAGGCAGAACATGATCAAATAAGGAAGTAGAATAGCATAGAATATGCAATAAAGACTAGGTTCAACACATTTTAATCAAGGAAAGTGCCTAAAGCTAGTTAATAGTCTGATTGACCACATAATAAGGTCAGGAAATATTTTACAAAGTTAAAATCAGTAGAAAATCTCATGCGAGATCAATTAAGAATCAATCACAAGAATTCAAGGACTCAATTAGGGATAATAGTACTGATTTAGGAGAGAATTAGCACAAATTTATGAGAGCACACGGAATGAAATTCACAATAGGCAGAAAGGGGAAAATTTAACAAACAACACATGGTATAAAGCAGGGATTCACATAGAGCACGTAATGTTTATGATAAACAAGCCATATGCATGATAATCGAACATGTAATCAAAGATGAACTTAGAATCCAGGATTAAGACTGCAAAATTAAGGTTTTCAGTAAAACAATTTAAGATAAGAGAAGCTTTGAATCAATCGTTGAATAAAAGAGGGAAGCACAAAATAACATTATAACATAAGTAAAGAATCGTTTTTGAAAGGGGTTTGTAAAACCTTAGTTTCAAAAGGGACAAAACGTTTAAAAACTTGAAGATCGAGTCGAGAATAGTACAAAATATAAAAGAATGAGTTTAAATCGTTAAAAATACAGAGATTTAGGTCGAGATTAGGGTTTCATAAGAAACCAGAGAAAAGTAAGAGAACCTGGCCGTGAAACTCAGGAATAATGGTGGTTAGGGCACCATCGAGTCAAATCACGCCGGAGAAAGGCCGGAAACAACCCAGACAGAGCTTCAGTGGTGGTCTGGCATGGTCGAAACCCTTTTAAAGGTCTCAGAGACGAAGAGAACCGGAGAGATGAGGCGTCAAGGCGGCTGGTGGTCAAAAGGGGAGATGCCGAAGGTGGCCGGAGACAGGCTGAGGGCCATCGGAGAAGAAGATGAACCAGAAGGCTCTAGAGAGAAGGAGGATAGGAAGAGACGAGAAGAGAGAGAGAGAGAGAGGTCTCGAAGACTGAAGGGTCGGGGGGGGGGGGTAGTTAGGGAGTTAATTAAGGTAAGGGTGTATCTGGGCCGTTGATTTGAATTAATCAACGGCTCAGATTAAAATGTGGATTGGGTCGGGTAGATTTTAGGGGATTGGGCTTGGTATTTGGGCTGATCTAATCTGGTGGGTTGGGTTAAATTGGGTTTAAATGTGGCCAGGATTTAAATAAATATGGCTAATTGTTAAATGGCCGTAAAATATAGATAATTAATTAATTAAAATAGCTAATAATTGTATATAAATGAAATTAAGTTTAAATAAGTGACATCACAGTAATTAAATAATATTAAGTGTAAGAAATGCATAAGTTCCGAATTAAAATAATACAAAATGTCCAATTGGACCATAACTGCAAAATTGCTGTGATTGAAATTAAATAAGACCAATTGACTGATTTGTGAAATAATTGGATTTTAATAGATAGAAAATGATTATAAATAACATACTGAGCTAGGAAATATTTTTTGAAATTATTTAGAGCATAATTTATGAATTATTTAGATATGAAATATTAAATAAACAGGGAGATAATTTAAATAAAAATATGTAAAAATAGGAAAAAATACTCATTATTGCAAAAAGTAATTTTGAGAGTTGATATGCAAGTTTGAAAATAATTGTAGGAAAAATTGGGTATCAACAGTGAAGTGGTGGATTTCTTGTGGGAGAACATAATATGTAGGTTTGGAATACCAAAAGATATAGCATGCAATAATGGGCCACAATTTATTGACGCGAAGATCACAAAGTTCCTTGAAGATTTGAATATAAAGAGAATCAAATATTCACCCTATCATCTGAGCTCAAATGGTCAAGCAGAATCAATGAATAAAGTGATTATACAAATCTCAAGAAAAGGTTAGAAGCGGTTAAAGGTAAATGGCCTGAGGAACTACCTGGAGTGTTATGGGCGTACCGAACGACGGCTAAATCGAGCACGGGAGAAAATTCTTTTTCCAATGTGTACAGAGCAGAAGAATTGATCCTGGTGGAAGTAGGAGATCCTATCTTAAGATATTCCTAGGCAAGCGAAGAGCCGAACAATGAAGCGATGTTGGTCAACTTGGAGTTACTCAATGAACGCAGGCACTTGGCACATATAAGAATGGCGACACAGAGGCAGAGAATGTAGAGATAATATAATCAAAGAGACAACCTCCATTATTTTAAAGTGGGAGATTTGGTTCTAAGGAAGGTAACGCAAAACACCAGGGAACTCAACGCAGGAAAGCTAGGTCCAACCTGGGAAGTCCCCTACCGAGTTTCAGCTGTCACCGAGAAAGGTTCATACGAATTGGAGAATCGGAATGGAGAAAATTTTCCAAGCAAATAGAATATGGCACACCAAAATAGATATATTGTTGACAAACATCGCCAGTACTGAAAGTATGTGCTGCACTCTTTTTCTCTTCGTCCATTTTTTGTCCCAACTGGGTTTTTCTGGCAAGGTATTTAACAAGGAAGCAACGGAAAGCATACCATGAAGAAAGTTCAACAACAGCAATAAGACCTTTAATAGCAAGGCATATAAGCGAAGAACCACCATAGGGCGGTTAGATAATCTTTGGCTCGATAGCAGAATTCCCACGGGGAAAGTGAGTTTGCTTTGAAGCAAAGGTTACCCGACCGTTCACGAGCGCAAACCACTAGAGATTGTTAGATAGTCTTTTTGCTCGATAGCATAAATTCCTAAGGAGAAGCGAAGTTTGTTACCGAGCTGAAGATTGTTTAGTAATTCATTAGTAGGTTCCTCGAAGGTGTAATATTTTCAGTGTTCCAATTCGCATTCTTCGCATTGGAACACTTGGGGGGGGGGGGGATGATATGAGAATACAGAAACAATGACTGCCACGTTGATTGGAACACAAAAACCGGGAACATAGTTGTATCATAAAGACCGGGGACTGTGCGGCCAGCCCTGTAGAAACAAGTTGTACTAGTTGGCCATTAGAAATGACAATTTATTTTTAGCATAATGAATGCTTATGTATTTTTGAAAATGGAAGGAATAAAGTAAAATCCTTTTATTTTTCTATCTTGTTTCTTGTATGATTGATGAATTGATTTTATCATTTGAAAGTTAAACAAGTACTTCAAATGCTAGTGCCGTAATGAACATGAGACATCTTCTTCAAGAGCACTGCAAACATAAGATGGCCTTCTCTTATAAAAATGTTCATGATAAAGGGTGTATTACGGAAGAATTTGTGCCCGAAATCCAAATTCTTTCGAATAAAAATACATCCAAGGCTTTACATAATAAGACGCAAACAGTAAAACTTGCGCAAAACACTTTAGCAAAACGAAAAAGAGAATGCAAAGATTAAACTTGCATAAATTTTCAAACGAAATAAAGACTCAAACAATACTTGAGCAAAAAGATGTCTTCACTTATAATAATATTCCAAAGCGGCATTGATACAAAAGTTGGAAAAAGAAAAGAAAAGCTAAACTGTTGCATCTCCGAAACCCGGAGGAAGAGAAGTGTCAGCGCCCTTAGGGGGAGTGGTTAGATCTGGTGATGGCTCAACATTTTGGCCCTTATTAGTTTAGCCTTAAAATTCTTCGCCTTTTGTTTCCTCTTAAGTTACCGAAGTTTCAAAACCGGAAACCGGAAGAATTGGAAGCATTTTGCTCTGACGGAGACCTCTTTTAGCAGCTAACTCAAGCTCACGGGCCTTAGTTATTTCGGTATCAAAGTCAATGATACCCGCTTTAGCCTCTTCCAAGGATTTTCTCCTCATGCTGTACATAACATAAGTTTTTTCAACAATGAGGGAAGCTTCTCGGCGATTAAGTTCTTCTTTGAGTTGGATTACCTTAGAAGAAAGGTTTTCCCGGGCGGATTTAACGGATCTGAGGCTAACATCGAGGTCACAGACAGTTGAGCTAAAGAGCCTATTATGCTCGATATTTTTCCTATACTTCTCCTCCAACTGGGCGTGTTTCACCACCGAGCAACAAGATTTTTAGTTTTGGATTTCAAGGCTGCCTCTAAGTTGGTCAATCTTTCAGGGGAGGCAGCCTCACGGTCGGTTGCAGCAAGAATGGCATTATGGACTTCAGCCTATTTGGCATAGGCTTCGTCAAATTTAACCCCCAGCGAGTCAATCTCTTGGTTAAGGGTTACCACTTATTGCACGCTTTGCTGCAAGCGAGTCTCCAATACAACGACCTTAGCAGCTTTGGCTTCCTATTCTGAGAGGCGAGCAGCAGTTTGCTCGCGCTCAGCCAAAAATTGATCCCAATGGAGGTAAGTTCTTCCTTTTCCCCAATAAACCTTTGGAGGCCCTCGGAAGCAAAAAAGTTAGACTACAAAATACTTATTTTAAGGGAAAAATAGAAGAAACAACAAAGGAAGTAAAGAATGTACCACTGCGGCGTTGCGCATGGCATTGTTCAATAATCACTTTCTTGAGAGAGCCTGTATCTTTTTTCAATCTTTATCTGAAGCCAAAGGATTTAGATAGTTAGCAAGTTCTACTGGTCGGGATAGCAAATTGCATCTAGTGGAGAACGAGAGAGTAACGCTCCACCTCTTTTGCGGGCAGATGCAACTAGTGGAGATGATGTAATAGTTGTTGGTGTTGGTGAAGACGGAGATGAAGCTGATGATGTTTAAGGGTGAGAAGCAGTTGCGACAAACGCAATATTGGTTGTTGGTTGCTTGTCAACCGAGGATGGAAGGGACTGGTACTCAGCCCCAAAATACGAGGCGCAACGACTGGGACCCTGAAGCGGAAGTTAGTATTTCCATTATTTCATGCTCCGCTCCCCCAGAGCGCCGACATATCGTCCTCGTTTGGGGTAACTAACTCAACAGATTGAGCGATCTGTTGAGTGGAGGAAGATCGCCGTCTTCTATGTAGAGAAGCTTCTTCCTCAGTAGCTTCTCCATCATCGTCAATCATCACAGTATCTATGGTCGGACCGAGCGGATGGCTCATCACCATGACTTCCGGAGATGACTCAGGGGAAAAATTCTTCACCCTCTTATTCTTTCCCCCATCCGCAAAGGAACGCCTTCTTTTTGGTTGCTTGTTCTCCGGTCGGGGGATCCGAGAAGAAGCACTAGCACCAGAAGCAGGTCCGGGTACGCTTGTTTGTGAAAAGGCTTTCTACAACAGCCTCACTGCATCAGCAGGGTCATCCAAAATGTCCTCCTCGGGGACAATAATTGAGCCCTGGGTTAGACCTGTATTCAAATGGGGGAAGGAGTCAGATAACTTTCTCATAAGAAAAGGTAATGGCATAATGAGTTAAGCTTACCAAACTTTTTGGCCTTCCACTCATATTTCAGGGACAACTCTTTCCACGAGTAGGATTCAGGCGTGGTAACGTCTAAAATCTTCTAAACCCATTGGTCCAGGCCATGTACCCTAGGGGGGAACCCACCAAACTGCTGAGGCAGGAAAAGGAAGAAAGTTAATAATGATGAGGAAATGATATTTAACACGGAAAGAAACAGATTGTATACTTACGAGTACGGTTCCGAGAAGGAAGGAGCCGAAGCTGGGATGATGTCACTAGTGGCGACTCAAAAAAATCGTTCCATCCACCCACGACTATTATCATCATCCATGCTAGATAGTAATGCATGGTGGCCCCGCTTGCTGAAGTTGATCACGCCCCCTCCCAGAATATCTTGAGGGGAATAAAGGTTCACCACATGAGCTAACGTTATATCCTCACCTATTTCCTAGCACATGCACTGATAACTAGGGATTTTACCTTGTTTTACGCTTTGTCTTGCTTAAGGTTTAGATGTAATTGTACACAAAATAGTCCCAAAAGCTTACGTGTTGTGCTTGTTGCAGGGTTAAGACAAAAATGATGACAAATAGCCAAAGATCTGCTCAAAAAGGAGTGATCCTTGCACAAGTACCAAGAACAACAAAAGGCTAAGCTCAAGTGACCACCGCGGACCGCGTTCCACTTTATGCTGTCCGCAGTGGTGAGGTTCAGAGGGATGATTCCAAGGAAAAGTCCACCACGACCGCGGTCCATTCTACGCGGATCGCGGTGAGAAGATTCAGAGATCCAAGTCAGAAGGCCAAGAGCACCGCGGACCGCGGTCCATTTTACGCGGTCCGCAGTCAAGAGGTTCAAAGACCCAGGCAATGGAAGCTCAAAAGACTTCTGTGGACCGCGATCCGCGATGCTGCCACCATGGCCGCGGTCTATTTTATGCGGACCGCGGTGGCCAAGTTCAGAGATCAATTTTTTTAGACCAAAAAGCCTCACCGCGGCCACGGTCTAGTTTACGCGGTCCGCGGTGACCCTGCAGGGGCATTTTTGTCCGAAATTTTTGGCTGAGTATAAATAGCTTCTTTTGTATTTTTTTTTTGCTTAAGCTTTGTATAAGATATTGTGGGCAGCTCGTGAATAGTTTCTTTTCATCTTTTTGAGCAATTTTAGCTAGATTTCAACATTAAATCTTCCTATTTTATTTTATAATTCAATCATATGGGTTTTGCTTCATCTATTTCTGTGATTCTTCATTGATTATGAGTAGCTAAACCCATTAGCTGGGGTTGTGGATCAACCCTAGTGTGGGTTATTAATGGGTTCTCTAAATTAGGGCTTATATGTTTATGGGTGATGGATATTTGGGTTGATTTGTGGTTTTATTGTTAATATTAGTGGTTGCAAACATTAATTGGTGTTCAATTGACTTGGGTTATTCTTGAGAGAGAGGACTTGAGTCTAGAAAATCAACCCAACAAGGAATTGGGATGAAATCATGAGAATTGATAGTCCTAATTAACGGGTTAACCCTCGAGAGAGTAAAACCCTACTTGAGCTCATATTGCTTGTGCCAATTTGACACCCAATTGACCTTGAGAAAGGCAATTAGGCATAGCCACTCAAACTACCGAGAGGTATAGAGTTGGTAGCTTTGGAGCATTGGCTATATCATAATTCCCCGAATAACATCTTTGCCTTAGATATTAGAATCCGTTAATTACTTACCTAGGTAAAAGTCATAACCCTAGTACCTTTATCCAATAAGAAAACAACCAAAAAAGATAATAGTAGTTCAATTGCAATTATCATTAGTATAAATCATAGATATAGTATAAAACCAACAATTATGAAAAGTGCAATTAAGAACACGAACCACTGCTAGATCACCTAAAAACTCAACTCCAAATCATAACTCTCTAAGGATTCGATCCCGACCTTTCGGGTAAAAGCTGCACCGACCCTCATCTTCCTACTTCAATAGTAGTGTGGGTGAGTGCCGATCACTTTTTGGAGCCGTTGTCGGGGAGTTATACGGTGTTGATTATCTACGTGAATAGTAGTGTTAAGTATTTTTCTTTCCTTTTTCTATTTACGTGTGTGTTGAATCATTTCAGTTCTGATGTCGAATCCTTTCGGAAACATCGTGGAGGAGGTATATGACAACCAAGAAGATGAAGTAAACCAAGTACCTCCTTCCAGATGAGGCCGAACGACCAATATTAATGAAGATATTGAAGATCCTCCTCCGCCTCCAGCTGCTAGAGCTGCCCCTCGGGTCCTTCCAAACGAGGGGTATGCTAGTGCCATTGTCCCACCGAGGATTCGGGCGGGAAATTTTCAGATAACAAATGTGATGCTTACACTTTTTGAGAAGCGAGGCTATTTCATCGGATCCACGCATCAAAATGCTTATAAACATATAAAGGGCTTCGTGGATACCTGCTGGGGAAGTAATCAAACGAATGTCTCGAAGGATGCATTGGGACTTCGGTTATTCCCCTTCTCTCTTCGAGGGAAGGCTCTTGATTGGCTCGAGTGTCTTCCCAACCATTCAATATCTACTTGGGATGAGCTCGCGGACAAATTCATTGCTAAATTCTTCTCCCCAAGTCATATGGCGACGCCCAGAGATGAAATCTTGGCCTTTAAGCAAGAACCCAACGAGCCTTTGCATGAGATATGGGAGAGATACCAAACCATGGTTAAGTAACGTCCGAATAACGATATGACTAAAGCCATGATCCAGTAGACGTTCTACCGAGGGATAAACACTGTCAATCAATGTGTGGTCAATCAGTTGGCCGGTGGAAATTTCATGAAATTGACTTACCCTGAGGCATGTGAGATATTAGATGAGATGGCTGACACATCATAAACTTGGCAAAGTAGAGTAAACGTACCTCAGGGTGAGACCGGTGTCAATAGTCTTCACAAAGAACTTCAAGAACATGGGCAAGCAATTGCCGAGCTCAAGACCACTATGAACCAACTTGCAAAGGCCCAGCTTCAACAATTACAAAGGCCAAAGCAAGTAAATGCCATAGAGGGAGTGAATCAAAGAAGACCTCGGGGAAATCAAAAGAAAAGCAACAATGATCAGGGTGACCAAGGGCCAAGTGGATATAGTCAAGAAGAGAAATATGATGATCAAGAAGAGGATGTGATGTATGCTAATAATTACCAAGGTCAAGGAAACGGTCAAAGAAACAATCAAAACTGGATAAACCAAGGCAACAATCAAAGTTGGGGTAATCAAAGACAAAGAAATTGGAACAATAACAACAATCCACGGAATTGGGGGAACAACAATGATCGACAATGGAGGAACAACAATGATGACAATTGGAGTGGAGGCAAAAACAACAACAACTGGGGTGGCAACGGTAACTGGGGGTCGGGCTTTCAAAGGCCCCCGATGTACCAACAACCAAGAAATCCACCCCCATACCAATCTCAAGGACAAAGCTCATCAAGCAATGATAAGGGGAGAATTGAACACATGTTCAAGCAGATGATGGAGTGAAATGCGGACTCCGATGCTCAGTTGGCCTCTCACAACACCTCCATTAGGAACCTTGAAGTTCAAATGGGCCAAATTTCTCATGCCTTAAACACACGCCCAAAGGGTGCACTACCGAGTGATACGGTGGTGAACCAGAAGGGTGGGAACAATAATAATACCAGTCACGCCATGGCGGTGACCACGAGAAGTGGAAAAGGTGGTGAAGCAAGTACTTCTAGGCAAAAGCGAATTGTTGTTGATGATGATGCATTGCCCCATGATGAGTTACCAATTGAAGTTGAACAAGTGGTACAAGAGCCAACTACTAGTGAGGTGAGAATTGATATCCATGATATTGGGGAGGATTTGCAAAGGGACGTTAACTCGTATAGGGAACACGTGATTGATATGCCAGAGCCGATGGTCCCACAAGCCAAGGCACCATTGCCTAGCCCCCCCTCCATACCCTCAACGGTTGGCGAAACAAAAGCAAGAGACTCAATTCAAGAAGTTTATTGATATGATGAAGAATCTTTCCATCAATGTCTCGTTGGTTGAAGCCTTAGAACAAATGCCCGGGTATGCTAAGTTCATGAAGGACTTAGTTACTAAAACACGATCTATGGAGTGTGAAACCATCAAGATGACTCACCAAGTTAGTGCTATAGTACATTCAATGGCACCCAAACTTGAAGACCCGGGAGCTTTTACCATTCCTTGCACAATCGGGAGTGCGGATTTTGCTAAAGCCTTGTGTGACCTTGGAGCGAGTATAAACTTGATGACATACTCGGTATTTAAAACATTGGGGATTGGGCAACCTCCATGCGTTTGAAAATGGCGGATAGGTCGATGAAGAGGCCCCTAGGGATAATTGATGATGTGTTGGTGCGGGTGGAAAAATTTATTCTGCCGGCAGACTTTGTCATATGGGATTGTGAAGTGGATTTTGAGGTCCCCATCATTTTGGGAAGGCCCTTCCTTGCAACGGGGAATGCCTTAGTTGATGTGGAAGATGGGGAGCTCACTTTTCGAGTGGGCAATAAGAAGGTGGTATTCCATGTGTGTAAGTCAATGAAGTAGCCAAACAGTACAGAAGTATGCTCCTTTATGGACCTCGTCACGGAGGTGATTATTGATGATGCAAGTTCTATGATTCGTGTTGATGATCCAGTGGAGGCTGCCTTATTGGACCACAAGGACACCGTGGTATATGGTTTTCTTGAAAGTACCAATTCCCTTCAAGGCATGGGTTCTTACTCCTATGGTCCCAGGAAGCTATCATTGGACTTGGAGAACCGGAAGACTCCACCAACAAAGCCTTCAATTGAAGATCCCCCGACTTTGGAGTTGAAGCCACTACCCTCCCACCTCAGGTATAAATATCTTGGTCCCTCTTGTACTTTGCCTGTCATTCTTTCTTCTTGCCTAACCCAATTGCAGGTAGACTCAACTTTAAATGTGCTAAGGAGGAGGAAGAAAGCAATAGGATGGACTCTTGCAGACATTCGGGGAATAAGACCCACCTTTTGCATGCACAAAATCATCTTGGAGGATGGAGCAAAGCCTTCCGTAGAACACCAACGGAGGCTCAACGAGGCAATGCAAGAGGTGATGAAGAAAGAGATCATAAAATGGCTTGATGCAGGGGTTGTCTACCCAATTTCGGATAGCTCTTGGATTTCTCCGGTCCATTGCGTTCCGAAGAAGGGTGGAATGACGGTGGTCCAAAATGACAAACATGAGCTCATTCCAATGAGAACGGTTACCGTATGGCGGGTGTGTATGGACTACTGCAAGCTCAACAAAGTAAACCGCAAGGACCATTTTCCCTTGCCCTCCTTGGATCAAATGTTAGATAGGCTTGCGGGTCGGGCTTTATACTGCTTTCTGGATGGGTATTCAGGTTATAATCAGATTTTGATTTCCCCGGAGGATCAAGAGAAGACCACTTTCACATGTCCTTATGGTACCTTCGCCTTCGCCCGTATTCCTTTTGGTCTTTGCAATGCACCCGCCACTTTCCAACGGTGCATGATAGCGATCTTTACAGATATGGTTGAAGACTTCCTCGAGGTATTTATGGATGACTTCAGTGTAGTTGGGGATTCCTTCGATGAGTGTTTGAGTAACCTTGACAAAGTCCTTGCTCGCTGTGAAGAGACCAACTTAGTGTTGAACTGGGAAAAGTGCCACTTTATGGTGGAAGAAGGAATAGTGTTGGGCCATAAGATCTCGAGGAATGGTATTGAAGTGGACAAAGCAAAAACTGAAGTGATTTCTAAGTTTCCACCACCAACTTCGGTTAGGGGAGTCCGGAGCTTCCTTGGGCACGTCGGGTTCTATCAATGTTTCATTAAGGACTTCTCTAAGGTGATCAATCCTTTGTGCAAATTGCTAGATAAAGATGCCAAATTTCATTTTGATGAGAATTGCATGAGTGCTTTTTAATTGTTTAAGCACAAGCTTACCACAACTCCTATCATCACGGTGCCGGATTGGAGCTCTCCCTTCGAGCTTATGTATGACTCTAGTGATGTAGCTGTGGGTGCGGTGTTGGGCCAGAGGGTGAACAAGATCTTCCACCCTATTTATTATGCTAGCAAAACTGTGAACTCGACCCAAATGAATTACACTATCACGGAGAAGGAGCTTTTGGCAATAGTCTTTGCTATGGAGAAATTTCGTCCTTATTTGATGGGTGCTAAGGTCATAGTTCACACTGACCATGCGGCACTCAGGTATCTCATGACCAAAAAGGATTCCAAAGCCAGACTCATGTGTTGGGTATTGTTGCTTCAAGAGTTCGACTTGGAGATTGTTGATAGAAAAGGAAGTGAAAACCAAGTGGCCGACCATCTTTCTTGATTGGAGGAGCAAGGTCGACCTTGTGATGGGCTTGAAATTAATGAAAATTTCCCCGATGAGCAACTTCTTTCGGTGTCAATGCAAGAAATGCCATGGTTTGCCGACATTGCCAACTATATTGTTACGGGTGTTGTTCCTTGTGAGCTCTCTTCTAACCAAAGGAAGAAGCTTAGGAGGGATAGCATGGACTTCTATTGGGATGAGCCATATTTATTCAAGATTTGCACTGATGGGATCATCCGACAATGTGTACCGAAATAAGAACAAAGGTCGATTCTTGAGTCTTTCCACTCCTCACCATATGGTGGGCATAATGGAGGGGCAAGGACTACTTCAAAGGTGTTGAGCTGTGGTTTCTTTTGGCCTACATTGTACAAAGATGCCAGTGACTTGGTCAAGAGATGTGATGAATGTCAGAGGGCCGGGGGAAATTCAAAGAAAGATGAGATCTCTCAATATATTCTCGAAGTAGATATTTTTGATGTATGGGGTATCGATTTCATGGGCCCGTTTGTTAGCTCTTGTGGGAATACATACATTCTCATGGTGGTGGATTATATCTCTAAATGGGTTGAAGCAGTGGCTCTTCCCAACAATGAGGCCCGGAGTGTTGTTGCATTTCTCAAGAAGAGCATTTTTACAAGGTTTGGCACGCCTCGTGCAATCATTAGTGACGGGAGGGGGGTCGCATTTCTGTAATAAAGCTTTTGACACTTTGCTTGCAAAGTATGGTGTCAATCACAAAGTGAACACTCCATATCATCCCCAGGCGAGTGTCCAAGTTGAAGTCTCAAACAAGAAAATAAAGAGCATATTGTCAAAAACGGTCAATGTAAATAGGACTGATTGGTCAAAGAAGTTGGATGACGCTCCATGGGCTTATAGGACTGCCTACAAGACCCCGATCGGTATGTCTCCGTACTGATTGGTGTTTGAGAAAGCTTGCCATCTAACAGTTGAGTTAGAGAACAAGGCCATGTGGTCCTTAAGAAAGTTGAATCTTGAATGGGATGTGGCAGCCAATCTTCGTGTGGAGCAGCTTAATGAACTTGACGAATTCAGATTCCATGCCTACTCCAGTTTGTCCTTGTACAAGGACAAAATGAATTACCTTCATGATAAGTATGCTCGTGGAAAGGAGTTCAAAGCAGGTGACTTGGTTCTCTTGTTCGACTCTCGGTTACGTCTATTTCCGGGAAAGCTTAAGTCAAAATGGAGCGGACCTTTTGAAGTTGTGTTTGTGACTCTGTTTGATGCACTTGGTCTAAAGAACAAAAGTGGGGATATTTTCAGAGTTAATGGGCACAGGGTCAAGCACTACCTGGGAAAAATTGATGATATCCATGTGGTGGCACTTCTCCGTCTCAAATAAACTTGGTAACATGCGTCGTGCCGCGACGTTAAATCAGGCGCTTCTTGGGAGGCAACCCATGTGTCTTTTTTTTTTCTTTGATTTTCGTGGTAGTGTAGGACTCATTTTTTCACTAACTGGTTTTGGGATGTTGTAGGATTATTTTGATGCAGGGCAAAAAGCTAAGTGTTGGATTTACAGCTCTCTGAAGTTTGCACCGCGACTGCGGTCCTCTTTTCGCGGTCCGCGGAGCCATCTCTTATGAAAACAAGTCTCTGAAGTTTGCTTCGCGGCGGCCACGATACTCTTTTTTGCGGACCGCGATGGACCACTGCGGCCGCGGTAGCCAATTGTCCATGTGCTCAGTAAAACTGAAGGACCGCAGACCGCGATTGCTTTTACGCGATCCGCGGTGGATAAGTACAGTGGGTCCCAGGTCCCTTCTATAAATAGACCTTCAGGGCTTCATTTTACACTTTACGCACTCTGACTCTCCACAATAAAATTTTACCTGTGTCTCAAGCTTCATATTTTCAAGTGTGCATTTCATTCATCTACTATTCATCCCAACATCTAGTAAGTATAATTATGTTTCCATAACTTCTTAATTTGATTATTTTCTTATTTATTTGGTAGATTTTCTTCTTCTTTTTACCCTTTTTCTTCATTAAGCCATTAACAAAGTTAGGGTTTGTTCATAATGCTCAGTTTACACCCTTTGTTGATAATTTCACTGATTAAACACTTAGGGTTTTAACAAAATGTGCCTTTGAACTTGAAATTAACTGTAAAATTGAAACCCTAGGTTTTTTAAATGAGCGCGGTCCGCGGTCGCTTTTACGCAGACCGCGGTGCTTGATTTATCAGTCTCCATTGATGACCGCAGTCCTTTTTGTGCGGTCCGCGGTGCTTGACTTCAGAGAAATGGGTAGTCTGAACCCCACTTCTCCGCGGACCGCGGTCGTGTTTTTGCAGTCCGTGAGGCCTCAATGCGGACCGCGATCGCTTTTACGTGGTCCGCGATGCCCACCTTCAGAGACTTCACTTTTCTACACCCTCCTCACCGCGGATCGCGATCGCTTTTACGTGGTCCGCGGTGCCCACCTTCAGAGACTTCACTCTTCTACACCCTCCTCACCGCGGACCGCGGTCGCTTTTATGCGGTCCGTTCTCTTGGTACGATCTTCAGAGTGATGACAACCCAAAGAGCAAGAAGTTCAAGGGTAAGTCCATTGCTTCCACTGGCCAGTCTGAAGAGCTAGTGGTTGTAGTGGAACCTTCTCAGCCTGAGTCAGCCATCCCAGAGAGTGCTCTAGGCCCCTCCACTTCAGCTGACCCAGTCATTCCTGCATCCCGGGCATATCCTCTGACTGCCCACAGACTGAGCTAGTCACTTGCTGGCATCAACAACTGGATGCAGACAGCTACTTCTAAGTTGTCTGTACTTTCTACGTCTGTGGAAGCCCAGGCTACTCCTCCTCCACCACAGGTACCCCTCATTTGAGGACTCTCTCAAGGAACTTCTGGCCAACCAGAAGAAAATCCTTGACAACCAGAAAGTGATCCTGGAAGCTGTTGACTCCCACGAGAAGGCATTAAAGGAGCTTGCAAAGGAGACAAAGAGGCTAAAGAAGACTCGTGCATCAAATGAGTCAGTGAAGGAGATGAGGAAGGAGGTTGATAAGCTAAATGAGTATCACCTGCCATTGGAATTGTTGCTTCAGGACCCTGCTGCCCAGCCTGAGCGAGAGTTAGAGATTGAGAGGCCAACAAAGAGAAGGAGAGTGTTGCCACGTACAGAGGGCTTAGTGATAGAGTTGGCAGACCCACCAGCACAAGCCCAGACTACAGAGGAGACGCAGGTCCAGGTCCAGGTCGAGCCGGAGGCACAGGACTCTGGGGACCAGTCACAGGTTCCCCGACAGTCCACAGACCCCGGGACCCACACTGGCCGAGGGCCAATAGGGAGTTTCTCTTTACTCTCTTTCTCCTTACACTTTGTGCTTATTTTGCTAAGTTAGCATTGAGGACAATGCTAGCTTTCAGTTGGGGGAGTGGCCCTATTTTGATTGATTTATATGGATGACCTTATAATTCAGATAATATTTTCTTTTTATTATGCTTTCTTTTGATTTTGATTTGTAAATAACTTTACTAT
This sequence comes from Nicotiana undulata, assembly GCA_005239495.1. Taxonomy (NCBI): domain Eukaryota; kingdom Viridiplantae; phylum Streptophyta; class Magnoliopsida; order Solanales; family Solanaceae; genus Nicotiana; species Nicotiana undulata. The sequence goes on along the minus strand of MDKH01028560.1, from coordinate 15,399 downwards.
TTCAGTAATTTTAGTATTTTGCACTTTTTGGTCTGTACATAAAGTTACTTTCTAATGTATATACTCATCCCCCTTAAGTATATTCGACTAAATCCCCTCATGTACATATTCATTCTATCTTACGCATTTTACTTTCCGCATGTTTCTTTTTTTGTAGCTTCTTATTTTTCTTTCATAGCTTCTTGTTTTGAAATTTTCGCGTGCAATAAACCTTTGGTTTTCTTAATGCCACGATTCTTTCCAAAGGTGGAATTTGAGTGAACCGGTTAGCTCTTCCCGAGGATGGATGGTGTGACAATCTTCTTAAGGGTTTGAGTCTGTTTTTTTTTCTTTTTTTTCTTCTTCTTAATAGCCAGTGAATAGAGGTGCCTCAAGCAAAGTTTCACTTGGGCCTAGCACATTTGCCTTTGATCCTATGATCAAAAACAAATCGTTGTGTTTAAGATGGTGAAAGTGGTGACCTTGAGACTCTTGTGTTGACCGATAATCATCATAATGGCTTTTCGGGACCATTGTGTTTCTCAAAGTATAATTGAGGTCGTTGTGGGCCCCCGACTCTGTTTCTTTAGCAATCCCAAAGCATGAGTGGTGAGAGTTTGAATTGAAACTCCAAGTCCTGTGCCATTAGTCTAGAACTTGCCCTGAATGTCTTTCTAGGAGAAATCATAAGTGAAGTTTGACTTAAGAGGTGATTATAGGCTCTCCTTGATCCGAATAGTGACTTGAACATCTCCATAGCCTCCCAATGACAATTTTCCTAGTCAACAATTTTGAGCCTTAGACCTTTTTCTTTCAAAAAGCCATAATACAAGCCTGTACCAATTTTAACCCTCTCTTGGCACCCCTTCTTCCCTTAGCACAAAGCAAAAACGTAAGTTTGGGGGAGAGACGAGGAATGCAACATAGTGAAAAAGAAGGTACAAGAAGGAAGAAAAGGAAAGCTAAAAAGAATGAACAAATTAGAAGAAATAAAAGGGAATCAATGAAAAGAAAAGAGATTAAAGGTGTGGAATGCTTGGAAAGGAGAAAAATGATTGAAATGAACAAAAAAAGAGTGACAGTGTGTCTATCTAACCCCTCAGAAAGAGCTAAATGACTCAAGAAGTCAAGAGAATGTGAAATAAATGAAGTGCTTAAGGGAAGATAGAACTCACTTTGACCAAATATTTCCTACCTTTAACCAAAAGCCTTCATCACTTACCCACAAAAGTCCTATATGATCTTGAGTTGAACGAAGCTAACATTAGTGGTGACTCACATAAGGGACAAGCCAATGGTACTTTGAGCCATACTTGAGTCTTTTCTTTGAGAGAGATGACTGAAATCCCATTATCCTTGTTCTGAGTAGTACAATCTTAAAGTGAGGTTTGCTTAGAGAGAGTTGAGGAATATGAGTTTGGGTTCCACAATGACCAAAGTAATAGTAAGAGTTTCGTTGATGAGTCAAGTTAACTCTTGATGCTCTTGTGTCACACTTAAATCCATGGTTTTAAAATGGTCAAATGTTGTTAATGATTCATTTGCATTGAGGGCAATTGTTGGTCCCAATTGATGCTAGAAGAGGTTACCTTAGAACAACCGAATTTTCTTGGAATTACTCAAAAAGGGGTGGGGCTTATTTTGTTTGCTTGAGGACAAGCAAAATCTTAATTTTGGGGGAGTTGATAACTAGGGATTTTACCTTGTTTTACGCTCTGTCTTGCTTAAGTTTTAGATGCAATTGTACACAAAATAGTCCCAAAAGCTTACGTGTTGTGCTTGTTGCAGGGTTGAACCAAAAAGGATGACAAATAGCCAAAGATCTGCTCAAAAGGATTGAAACTTGCACAAGTACCAAGAACAACAAAAGGCTAAGCTCAAGTGACCACGGCGGACCGCGGTCCACTTTATGCGGTCCGCGATGGTGAGGTTCAGAGGGGTGATTCCAAGGCAAAGTCCACCCCGGTCGCGGTCCATTCTACGCGGACCGCGGTGAGAAGATTCATAGAGCCAAGTCAGAAGGCCAAGAGCACCACGGTCCATTTTATGCGGTCCCCGGTCAAGAGGTTCAGAGACCCAGGCAATGGAAGCTCAGAAGACTTCCGCGGACCGCGATCCTTTCTTCGCGGTCCGCGATGCTGCCACCGCAGCCGCGATCCATTTTATGTGGACCGCGGTGGCCAAGTTCAGAGATCAATTTTGTGAGACCAAAAAGCCTCACCGCGGCCACGGTCCATTTTACGCGATCCGTGGTGACCCCACATGAGCATTTTTGTCCGAAATTTTCGGTTGAGTATAAATAGCTTCTTTTGCATTTTTTTTAGGTTAAACTTTGTATCAGATATCGTGGGCAGCTCTTGAATAGTTTCTTTTCATCTTTGTGAGCAATTTTAGCTAGATTTCAACATTAAATCTTCCTATTTTATTTTATAATTCAATCATATGGGATTTGCTTCATCTATTTCTGTGATTTCTTTATTGATTATGAGTAGCTAAACCCATTATCTAGGGTTGTGGCTCAACCTTAGTGTGGGTTATTAATGGGTTCTCTAAATTAGGGCTTAGATGTTTATGGGTGATGGATATTTGGGTTGATTTGTGGTTTTATTGTTAAGATTAGAGGTTGCAAACACTAGTTGGTGTTCAATTGACTTGGGTTCTTCTTGAGAAAGAGGACTTGAGTCTAGAAAATCAACCCAACAAGGAATTGAGATGAATTCATGAGAATTGATAGTCTCAATTAACGGGTTAACCCTCGAGAGAGTAAAACCCTACTTGAGTTCATATTGCTTGTGCAAATTTGACACCCAATTGAACTTGAGAAAAGCAATGAGGCATAGCCACTCAAACTACTGAGAGGTATAGAGTGGGTAGCTTTGGAGCATTGGCTATATCATAATTCCCCGAATAACATCTTTGCCTTAGATATTAGAATCCGTTAATTACTTGCCTAGGTAAAAGTCATAACCCTAGTACCTTTATCCAATTAGAAAACAACCAAAAAAGATAATAGTAGTTCAATTGCAATTATCATTAGTATAAATCGTAGATATAGTATAAAACCAACAATTATGAAAAGTGCAATTAAGAACACGAACCAATGCTAGATCACCTAGAAACTCAACTCCAAATCATAACTCTCTGAGGATTCGATCCCGACCTTTCAGGTAAAAGATGCACTGACCCTCATCTTCCTACTTTAATAGTAGTGTGGGTGAGTACCGATCAGGCGCCGAAGGCAAGAAATCGTTCTCCACATGGAGGGACTCACCTGTGCTAATCACACTTGATAGCGGAGGCAAAACTCCTAAATGACAAAGTCAAGATTTCCACTTAGAGAAATGTCCCCAAAGTGAATGGATACGTGTAAAAGTACGTGAAACCCCTATTGGGTAAGGTTACCCGCTTCGCCAGGTGGGGAGAAATAATGTCTAGGTCCTGGCAACGACAGTCTTCCTTCAAAATAGAAATGTTGAAAGGACGGATAGAAGAAGGATACCTGCTGACGGCCCATGTACGGGGGCTAACAAAAGGAAATTTCTCTTCGACGTCTTTAGTTGTAACAAGACTTCTAGGGATGATGGTGCTCACTGTTGGAGGAGAATCATCCTTGACTTTGTTCTTGTTCTTTGAGGAATTGGTATTATTTGAAGAAGAAACCATTATATATTATGGAATAAGGAAAGCTTTTTTGTTTAAAGAGAGTTAAAGAAAGGTTAAAGAACATGGTACAACTTGAATAAAGAGAGTTTTATAGAGTTTGAAGAGTCACGAAGTATGAATGAAAGAGGTTGATGCGTATAAGTAAAAGTTTAGGTGGCTAAATTCGTGGCCACGATTACCTCGATAACCGACAAAATCTATGCTGAATCGTGGGATGACGCATGTTCGATGCATTAAATGCAGAGAGACGTGCGTCTAATCAACCGTCAGAACCTTTTCAGAAGGAATCATAGTAATTTCCGCCAAACAGAGTGTTTCTACCAACTTCCCGGTGACACGAAGTTATGTCACTAGAAAGCAGGGGGACTATCTGTATAGGGTAAAATAAGCTATGATAAGTGGCCGCTTAAGGGAATGACACGTGGAGCCTAAGGCGGGGTATAGTTGAAAGCGAAGGAAAATGTCCAGTTTGTCATCAGAAAGAATAACACTTGTAAAGATGCAATAAATACCCTCCACACGGTAGCATCTAATGGAGAATATTCCACAATATTTAGTGCACTTCCCGTTACAGAGAATTTTTCATTTATGCTCACTGTTACACCTTCTTCAATTGCCCTCATAAATGACATTAAAGAAGGGCATGATCCTAGGACCTTGTTCCCTAGGTGCAGCTATAAATAGTAAGTTGTGTTATCATTGTAAAGGACACGACTTTTCTGAAAAACTTACGCTATAATCGATTCAAAGCTTTACACAATTTTATCTTCTTATTCCTTGATTTCATTGTTGTTGTGTCTAGAAGCTCTGCTCCTGGAATTATTGTTTCTACGATGTTATATTCATTTCAAGGCTAAGTATTGCGTATTTCTTCAATTGTTTTATTATTTAAGGATCGAATTAATTCAATTGTATAGAAATCTTGTTTAAATTCAACTGTACCGTTTTACGGGTAAACAAATTATAATTTCAGAGTTCTTGTATATAGACCGCAGACACCAAAATTCTATCATTTCTTCATACGTTTTGTTTCAGAAAATGATGCACGTTGAAGAAATTATTTTGTTTCCAAAACCAAATAGACTTGGGAGGACAATGGTGATTGAGTTTATGTGAATGTATAGGGTAAAATATTCTATGCCACATGGCCGTCCAAAAGAGGGACACGTGGATCCTAAGACGAGGGGATGGCCAAGATCGAAGGCAATTGTTTTGTTCGTCACCGAAAAGAATAACACTCATAAAGGTGTGATAAATACTCTTCGCCAGGTAGCATTTAATAGATAATATTCCATTGCATTAAGAACGATCGCCCGTTATAGGGAATTTGGCATTTATGCTCTCCTTACCTCTTCCACAATGGCCCTCGTAATTGACATTAAAGAAGGACACGCTCCTAGGACCTCCTTCCTTAGGCATAGATATAAATAGCGAGCTCAATTACCATTGTAAAGGACACGAATTTTCTGGAAAACTTATGCAACATTCTATTCAAAACTTAATAAAATCTTATCTTCTTGATTTCTGATTTTATTGTTGTTGTGCCCGCAAGCACTGCTCCCAGAACTACTGTTTTTGCTATTTTTGTCTCCATCTAAAGGCTAAGTATTGCATATTTTTTCAATCCCGATATTCGAGAGGATCAACCTCATTTCGAGGACTTAATCAGTGACACCCACAACGAGAGGAATGACGCCACACCAGTGCATGGCAGGAAATATCCTCGACATGTTTGGGAGACAACCCCTGATGATGTTGGGGAGGAACATGTCGTTGACGCGGTAAAGGTCTTGCGAGAACAACATGCGATCATTATAGGCCACCTCACGCGACAAGATAAGGTTATGACGGAGTTAAAGCAGGCACTGTTGGGAGCTTCAAACAATGCGAATAGACGAGATCCAATTCCTCCCGATGCTCCCGCGAATCAAATAACGCGGAGGGTTGATAACAACACTCCTAGGGGCGAAGTTGGCTTCGATGGGGCTGGGTTAGCGGATCCATCCTCAATAACGAGAACGATCCTTTCAAGAATGAACTTTTACGATTTATGAGGGAAGTGAACGCTCACATAGACCAAGTCATGGGTGCGCCGCTAGTGCTAAAAGGTCCGGACTCAAAGAAATATACTTAATTCCATACAAACCAAGTGCGACACCATAATTAATCCTAAAGCGATTCAAAATATGATGTGCCAAAGTATGATAGAACTTCTGACCCTCGGGAGAATATTACCACCTACACAACGGCGGTAAAGTGAAATGATTTATCTCTTCACGAAATTGAACCTATTTTGCTGAAGAAATTTGGAGAGACCCTCACGAGTTACTACGAGAGTTTGTTACCCAATTCTAGAAGGAGAGAATGTTACTCCCAGTTGTCCCGAATAAATGGGCGGCTGGAGTATTCACCACTGGATTGAATCCGAGAAGTTCAGACGCTCCCCGGTAACTGAAGGAAATCCTACTTGAGTTTCCAGCAACAACTTAGGCGGATGTCCACAACCGGTACGAATCAAAGATAAGGATCGAAGATGATCCGATGGGTTTTCCATCATCGACCAAAGAATGGGAGAAGAACAGAGAAAAATCAAAAGACGATTACGACATGGACAGACATACCTCGAGGGTCCGATTTTTACGCTACGAACGGACCGAAGGCCGCGGTAGAAGCTTCTGGACAGCGAACAGGTTCGCCGTTGACAGAAGGACTAATCACGGTCTAAATAATAGATCTCTGTAGGATAAAGAAACGTCAGGGTCGCGGGATCCTTCTTACCCCAAGTTATCGAAATACAACTTCAATGTCATTATAGTGGAGTTGGTGCCATCCATGAGAAACATCAAAGAAGCACGGTTCCCAAAACAATGAGATCTGATCCAAGCCAGAGGGATCCCAACTTATGGTGTGAATACCACGGGATGAATGACCACTGGACCGGGGACCGCCGACACCTCCGGGAAGTGTGGCAACATTATTAAAGAATGGTCATCTCAGAGAATTCTTGAGTGATCGAGCTAAGAACAATTATATCGTAAACGGGACAATGCGGAACCCCCGAAAGCAAGAGAAGATCCTCTCTGCCAAATGATCAACATGATCTTTGGAGGGAACGAGATCAACAGGGTCACCTTTTTGGCAGCATAGAAGACGAAAGTATCAATAACCCATAGCAAAAGGCTCCGAGAAGACGATATCACTTTTACGGAGGAGGACGCAGACGCATTGCTGCTACCACACAACGACGCATTGGAAATTCCTTTAAATGTGCTAGATTTTAAGATTAGATGTGTTCTAGTGGATCCAAGAAATTCGGCTAATATCATACAATGGAGAGTATTGGAGCAAGCTAAAAAGATGAAGTTAGCCCGGGGGTAGAGATGTCGAATATTATCAGGTGCCGAGATATACCCAGGTTCTCGAACAGACGGATGCAACGAAATCCACAATGGAAGACCTTGAGAAAAATGCATTGTTCGAAGAATTCCTAGAAAAAAATCCACTTAGGAACAGGATTGCACCTGGAGATCAAGTCTGGATTTATTAAATTCCTTAAATCTAATGTCGATTTTTTTTGCATGGTCGCATGAGGATATGACAGGTATCCCGATGGCTATAGCCGTACACAAGTTACGCAACATACCTCCGGTAAGATAATAGAAATGCCCTATTGCCGAACCATGAATAAATTTGTCAAAGAAGAGGCAACTCGCTTACTTAATACCGGTTCGATCCGAGAGGTAAAGTATACAGATTGGCTAGACAATGCAGTAGTAGCTCCTAAGAAGAACAATAAATTCTGCATGTGTGTGGATTATAAAGATCTTAATAAGGCGTGCCCGGAAGACTCGTTCCCACTGCCAAACGTCGATCAAATGATTGATGCCACGGCCAGGCACGATTTAAGGAGTTTCCACGATGTTTATTCCGGGTACAACCAAATTAAGATGAATCCGAAGGATTAGGAAAAAACTTCGTTTATAACGAATTTCGATACATATTGGAACAATATGATGCCCTTCGAGTTGAAAAACGCAAGAGCCACATATCAACGGCTCGTGAACAGGATGTTTGAAAATCAAATAGGAAAAACTATGGAAGTTTATATAGATGATATGATCGTTAAGTCATTGAATACAGGTGATCACCTTAAACATCTGCAAAAAATGTTTGACATCCTAAGGAAGCAAACATGAAACCTAACCTCGAGAAGTGCGAGTTCGAGGACAACTCTAAGTTTCTGGGATTTCTGGTATCGCAAAGGGAAATTGAAGTAAACCCTGATAATATCAAGGCCATCAAGGACATCCCAGACAAACTATCAACATAAAGGAAGTCCAAAGGCTCGCGGGGAGATTAGCAGCTTTGAGCGGGTTAATTTTACGGACATCAAAAAATGACATCGTTTATTTGCACTGCTCAAAAGGAAAAATAACTTCTAGTGGACCCGGGATACTAACTTTGAGGGATTTAAGAAAGTACTTGTCAAGCCCTCCATTACTTTCAAAACCAAAAGAAGGTGAAACATTGTTAGTCTACATCGCGGTCCCAGAAGTTGCGATAAGTGAGACTTTAGTCCGTGAGGATGAAGGTACGCAATCTCCCATTTACTATGTTAGTAAAATTTCAAAGGGAGAAGAAAATGGCTACCCACATCTGGAGAAACTGGCCTTAGCTCTCGTAGTCGCCGCTCGGAAGCTGAGGCCTACTTCCAATGCCACCTGATAGCCTTGGTGACCATTTTTTCTTTGCAGAACATCCTTCAATAACCCAAGCTCTCGGGAAGATTGGCCAAATGGGCCATAAAAATGAGTGTGTTCGATAGAGAATATAAACCAAGGACTGCAATTAAGTTGCAAGTCTTGGCTGACTTCGTGGCCAATTTTAGTCCGAGATTACTGACTCTGGCAACCGAAGAGGTAGTAATGGTGTCAGAATCGAAATCAGGGGTTTGAACTAGGGGTGCTTATCTGTCAGATCGGGCGGATAATTACGCTTAACAGTTTGGCTTATTGGTTATCAGATTATAACTATAGTAATCTGCTAGCCATCCAATAAGACAACGAGCGGATTGGTATCAGATTAACGATTATCATGCGGTTTATTGGCCAAACCAAATAGAAATTTTTCGAAGAATCAATACCAAACGGCCAAACGGATAGTTCAATCCATCTCTGTTAGTTCTTGAACAATCAATACCATTAGCATTTCTATCCACAAAGGTAATACTAATGGCCCAGAGAGGAATTCAATTCATGTCCACTCATAATTCGTGAGACTCCATTAGCTATAGACAATTCTATCATTCTACGCACAACTACTTATGCAACAATGTAATAACAAGTTTGTATATATTGGGGTAAAAATGTAAATATAAAACTTCTTAAAGGGTTAACGGTTTACCCGATAAGAAAATTGAGTACTCCGCCCCCAAATCGTTAAGATATTAGTTATAAAATCTGAATTTGTTCACTATCCATTACCCCGATAACCCAATACCAATAAGTCAATAAGCCAATAAGTCATCGGTTCGGTTCAGTTAACGATTTTGGTTTGATTTTGAACAGGCCTAGTTTGGACCTTATTTACGAACGGAGCTTCAAACGTAAAAAGGTCCGGGCTTGGTATAATCTTAATCACACCTTCAGGAGAAACCCTAAGGCAAGCCATCAGAACAATCCCTTTAACTAACAATGAAGTAGAATATGAAGCTTTGATTGTAGGGCTCGAACTGGACCGGGGACTTGACTCTTAGGTCATCAAAATCAAATGAGACTCACAGTTGGTGGTAAAACAGGTTTACGGGATCTTTGAAACCAAAAAGGAGTGCATGCAATAATACGTGGTAAAGGTCCAGGCTCTGTCGGCACGATTTTGGGAGTGGTCGATTACTCATATCCCGAAGGAAGATAACGCAAAATTAGACGCATTGGCTAACCTTGGACTCATCAACGGAAATAAAGGGATCGGAGTCCGGGATAGTAGTACAATTGATGAATTCAGCCCTGGATACAGATGGTTACTATGAGGTAAATACTGCTAATTTGGTCTGGGACTAGAGAAATGAAATCATTGATTATCTCGAGCACGGGAAGATACCCGAAGACCCCAAAGCATCTCGGGCGTTGCGCGCCAAAGCAGCACGATATAGCTTCAAGAGAGGCTAATTGTATAAAATATATTTCCAAGGCCCGGTGGCCCTATGCTTAGGGGAATCTGAAGCTGACTATGTCATGAGAGAGGTTCATGAAAGAATATGCGACAACCATTTGGGCGCAGATTCCTTAGTGTTGAAGTTGGTAAGGGCAGGATATTATTGGCCCCGTATGGAACAAGATGCCAAAGACTTCGTACGAAAATGTGATAAGTGCTAGTGTTATGCACCACTGGTGTATCAACCGACAGAACCATTACATTCGGTTCTGTCCCCGTGGTCGTTCATGAAATGAGAAATGGACATCGTCGGACCACTACCACCGGATCGGAAAGGTAAGATTTATTTCAATTTTGACTGACCATTTTTCTAAGTGAGTGGAAGCACACCCTTATCAGAATACCGGCGAGTGCGAAGTGGTGGATTTCTTGTGAGAAAATATAATTTGCAGGTTCAGAATACAAAAAATGACAGCATGCAATAATGGGCCACAATTTGTCGGTGAAAAATCACTAAGTTCCTCGAAGATTTAAAAATAAAGAGGATCACATCTCCACCCTATCATCCGAGCATAAAAGGTCAAGTAGAGTCAATGACCAAAGTGATTATACAAAACCTCAAGAAAAGGTTGGAAGTGGATAAAGGTAATTGGCCCGAGGAATTACCTGAAGTTTTATGGGAACACCGAACAATGGCTAAATCGAGCATAGGAGAAAATCCTTTTTCTCTTGTGTACGCTGCAAAAGCTTTAATCTCGGTGGAAGTAGGGGAACCCACCTTGAGATATTTCCAACCAGATGATGAATCAAACAACGAAACAATGTTAGTCAACTTGGAACTACTCGATGCGCGCAGGGACTTGGCACATATAAGAATGGCAGCCCAAAAGTAGAGAATGGAACGGTATTATAATCAAAGAGCCAACATCCGTTATTTCAAAGTAGGAGACTTGGTCCAAGGGAAAGGTTACTCAAAACACTCGGGAGCTCAATGCATGGAAGCTAGGCCCAACATGGGAAGGCCCCTATCGGGTTTCAGCTTTCACCGGGAAAAGTTTATACGAATTGGAGAACCAAAATGGAGAAAAGTTTCTCAAAGACTAGAACGTGGCACACCTCAAAAGATATTATTGCTGATGAACATTATCCTAGCGTAAAGTATGTGTTGCACTCCTTTTTTCCCTTCGTTCAGATTTTGTCCCAACTGGGTTTTTCTGGCAAGGTTTATAATGAGGCAGCAACAAAAGGCATACTATGAAGACAATGGCAATAAGACCTTTAATAGCAAGGCGCACAAGCAAAGATCCACTCGGGGACGGTTAAATAATCTTTTGCTCTATAGTAAATTCCCACCGGGAACTTAAGTTTGCTATTAAGAAAAGGTTACCCAACCATTCAAAAGCACAAACAACTAGAGGGTTGTTAGATAGTCCTTCGCTTAATAGCATAATTTCTTGAGGGGAAGTAAAGTATGTAACCGAGTTAAGGATTATCTAGAAATTCATTAGTGGAATCTTGGAAGATAAACGACTTCAATGTTCCAATTCGCGTTCTTCGCATTCAAACACTAGGGGTGGGGGGAATTATATAAGGATGTGTCAACAATGACTGCCACGTCGACTAGGAAAGGAAACACCAAAAATATAATTGTATCATCAGGACCGGGGACTGCGCGGCTAGTCCCATAGAAACAAGTTGTACAAGTTATCCAGAAGTAATGGAAATTTCTTTTCAGCATAGCTAATGCTTATGTACTTTTTGTAAATAGAAGGAATAAAATGAAATGAAATCCTTTTGTTTTTATCTTGTTTCTTGTCTAAACGATGAATTCACTTTGTCATTTGAAAGTTAAACAAGTACTTATAATGCTAGTGTCGTAATGAACAGGAGACGTCCTCTTCAAGAGCACCGTAAACATAAGTGGGCCCTCTCTTATAAAAAATCCTCACGTTAAAGGGTTGGTTTTGAAGAATTTATGCCCGGAATCAAAATGCCTTCGGGGAAAATTACACCCGAAGCCGTATACAAAATGACGCAAAAAGTAAACTTGCGCAAATACGTATAGAAGCCCTCACGTAAAAGGGTTGATTCTCAAAACCAAAATGTTTTAGGGGAGAATACACCCAAGGCATTACATAATAAGACGCAAACAGAAAAACTTGCGCAAAACTCTTAAGCAAAAGGAAGAAAATTCAAAGATTAAAGACTTGCATGAATTTTCAAACGAAAGAAAGATTCAAACAATACTTGAGCAAAATGATATTTTTATATACAATAACATGCCAAAATGCCACAGATACAAGAATTGGGAAAATAAAAGAAAAGCTAAACGGCAGTATCTTCGGAACCCGGAGGAAGAGAAGTGTACGCGCCCCTAGGAGAAGTAGATGGATCCACTGATGGCTCAACATTTTGGTCTTCACCAGTTTGGCCGTCAACATCATCATCCTTGTCACGACCGCAAATCCTAACAGGCCGTGATGGCGCCTATCGTGGAACTAGGCTAGTCAACCATCAATTTACTATGCATTTGCTCGATTATAACAGTACACAATATAACGATAAACAGCGGTCATAATAAATAAATAAATTATATAAGTCTAACGCCCCCAACCATGAACTAAACAACTCTAAACAACCTCCCAGAACTGGAGTCAATAGTCATGAGCATCTAAGAATAAATAAATCTGACTCTGCTAGAACTATAATATATGTCTCTGAATCAAATGCTAAAGCTAAATAAGGAAGGGAAATGGAGAAGTTGTGGACGCCGGGCAGCTACCTCGAAATCCCGTGAAATGCAGCTATCGATCCTGCGTCAGCTACTGCTGCGAGCTAGTACCTGGATCTGTGCACAGGGGCACAGGGAGTAATGATGACTACTCCAACTCAAAAGTAATGAAAAGAAATCACAGTATGAGAAATATAAAGCACACAGACAGATACACAATTTCACAAAACCAGTACAAACACCAAGTCACCATGTAGTATTCATCAAATACATAAGTTCAATTCAGTTCCCAGAAAACCTTTAAAACCAAGTGTAATATCCGTATATTTCAGCAAAAATCTCAGTGAAGCCAGTTGGAAACGAAGTAAATCGTGGTTCGAAAATATAGTAAACTCATCATAAAAACTGCCCCTTGGGCCAAAATCATTGCTCGTAACAGTTGCCCTCAGACATTCCCTCAATCACTCAGTATCAATCATTACTCAGTATCAGCCCTGTGGGCAATCATCATCACACAATCGGTACCGGCGCTCAGTGGGGGTGTGTTACAGACTTTGAAGGGGCTCCTACAACCCAAGCGCAATAATAACATAAGGCCTGGAAGCCTTCTCATCTCTCTCATAAGGCCTGGAAGCCTCCTCACATCACTCATAAGGCCTGGAAGCCTCCTCACATCACTCATAAGGCCTGGAAGCCTCCTCACAATATAGTCCTGAAAGCCTCACTCAGTTAGACACTCTCAATTAGCCCTTAGGCCATAAACAAACCGGGTTCTCGACCCAAAACTGTGTTTCATTTTTTAAGAAAGAGTATCAAAATACTCTGAGTGTCAAAACAATTTATCAGGAAAAGACTGAGTGTAAATCACAACATATCAAGTGAGGAAACACAGTAAAATAGTCCCCCAAGGGATAAACAGATCGACACTAGGCCCAAAACACGGCTTACAGCCCAAAACATATCATAATATATAAATACTAGTTAAGCAAAGGCTTAAAATCGGTTTCGCAACTCAATAGTCGCCTAAATAGGAAGGATTTTTCCAAAGTTTCCACCTTTTCATTTCAAAACCCGCGAAAGGGTGCATAGTCCGGGGTTTCATACCCTCAGGACAGGATTTCAAGACATTACTTACCTCAAAACTAGCCTGGAATTATTCCGCAATGCGCTTGCCTCTCGAATCAACCTTTGAAGGCTCCAAATCTATCAAGTTTAGATTTGTATCATCAATATATGCTTAAGGAACGAATTCCAATTGAAAAATATCGAATTTAACTAAAAAATCCGAAACCGGTCAAAACCCGACCCCCGGGACCGCGTCATGAAACTCAGAAATTTTTATACAAAAGTGTTCTTCGTCCTCTCACGAGTCCGTACATATAAAGAACACCAAAATCAGAGTTTGTTTGACCCCTCAAATCGACCCTTGAAGGTCTCATAATCTCAAGCCCTAAAACCCAATTTTTCTACTGATTTTCCATGATTTACACTGGTTTTATGCTCTATAATCACCCATAATCAAGTTTTAATGACTAGAACACTTACCTCTATGAAGAACAAGAACTTCCCTCTTCAAAATCGCCCCCAAGAGCTCTTTTCCGTACAACAATGGTGTAAAAAGGGGTTTAAGTCGCGGAGGAAATATTTAAATACTGCCCAGTGATTTACTCTCCGCGATCGCAGTCAAACCCACGCGATCGCACAGTGTTCTCCTTTTTTACCTCTGCGATCGCACAATGCTTTTTGTCAGCCAATCCCCCATGCGCCAATACCCTATGCGATCGCACCCTGGCTCCCGCGATCGCACAGGGCCCTCTCCCCCTTCTCCGCGATCGCAGCCCGTTGTATGCGATCGCATAGCACAAATGAACCTGCCCCCAAATTAACTCACTGCGATCGCATCCCTTCCCCCGCGATCGCAGTGAACAAAATTGTTGTGCACAAAAACCAGAAACCAGCATTTGATCTAAGTCCAAAAATGCCCGTTAATCACCCGAAATCAATCCCGAGCCCCTCGGGACCCCAACCAAACTTACCAACACATCCCATAACATCATTAAAACTTGGTTGCACTCTCAGAACACCAAAACTAACATCAAAACACCAAATTCACATCGAATTCAAGCCTAAGAACTTTAATATTTCTAAAATCCACTAATGATGCCGAAACTATCCAAATCAACTCCGGTTGATCTGAAATTTTGCAGACAAGTCCAAAATGACATTACGAACTTGTTCCAACTGTCGGAATTCCATTCTGACCCCGATAGCCTATTTTCCACTGCCGACCGAAAATCACCCAAAAACTAACTTCGCCAATTCAAGCCTAATTCTACACCGGACATCACAAAAATCTTCCGGACACACTCTTAAGTCCCAAATCACCTAACGAAGCTATTCGAACCATAAAATCTGCATTCCGAGGTCGTTTACAAATAAGTCGACTCTTAGTTGACTTTTCCCATTGTAAGGCTATTTTTAAAGGCTAATTGACTGAACTCTCACTACAACCATTCCATTTCAAGCCTATCAACTCTAATACATCAAATACAGTATAACCAACCGATAACAAGTCACTAACAACAATTATAATGCAGGTTTTTACGTAACGACAGACCGGGTCGTTACATTCTCCCTCTCTTAAACAAACGTTCATCCTCGAACGGGTCTAGAAACATACCTGGAGTCTCAATCAAGTGTGGATACTTGATCTGCATCTCCCGCTCGGTCTCCCAAGTAGCCTCCTCTACTGGCTGACCTCTCCACTGCACCTTCACTGATGATATGTCCTTTGACCTCAACTTTCTGAACTCGCGAGCTAAAATAGCTACTGGCTCAACCTCATATGACATATTACCCTCGAGCTGAACTGT